>JAQNCA010000032.1:12689242-12705900 GCA_029783725.1 Acanthurus tractus | reverse complement strand
TTCTCTCTCTCTCTCTCTTTCTCTCTCTCTCTCTTGCTCTCTCTTCCCCTTTCTTTGCTCTGTCATACACACGCAACCAGGACGAAGATAGGAAGCTGTTCACGACCCGGTGTGCTGCTGTGTTTTGTCTTTCTTCTTAAGTCTAATTTTAGTCTTACTTAATCGATAATCCTGTAAGGGTAGACCATCGGTATCGATCCTTGACCGGATAAGAGAAAAGCAAAGCAGCGCACAGTACGCACAGACAACGGTGATCTCGTTGTACTGCGCACCACGACGCACAAGGAGACATGTGTGCGCACCAGCGATCGCCGTTGAACTTCGCTACCTCTGACAGACCCTAGAATCATTTGGATATCGCTAAAACGCAGCCTGTGTCTAATCACACGCGTGGCAGGACAATTTGGATCCAAGCGTTAACAAACGGAGTTGGTAATGTGTTCTTTTACCGGGACCCTGATCTGGGCTGACACGTTTGATTCGACCACTTCAGTTTAAAGTGACGAGAGACGCCGCTTTACTATTCCACTCGGCGACATATGGTCTAAAGGCGCGCATTGGAAGCTGTCGACCCGCCGCGTCTCCACAGCGCATCCTCGGCGGGGCTGGAGGGGACAGAGCCGGGGACTCTGAGGAATGCAGAGCCGGAATTGTGTCTGTTCCAGCTCACCTGCGGAATTCTTCGCAGCATACAACAAAGTAAGGAACCCCCCCCCCTCCAAACAAGAACACAATCAATAGGTTTCACGACCTGAGAAATCTGTGATTTGTAGACCACTTAACAGTGACTCCAGTCTACTTTGTGGTTTCTTCATTATCACTTATGGGCACCACTTAGACCTGATTCGTAAATAGGCCTGGAGTGTAGATTATCCGTGTCACTGTACTGACCTTGTCAGACATTCGTGTGTTTTGGGATCAGTGGATTTTTATTATTCCTACTCAAGGTTGTTTCTAAATTTGCCACAAAGGAGTTGCTCCTAATTGGGTTTAACATGTTGTTGCATCAATTGAACCCAAACTGAACACACGCGGGTTTAGTGAACAAGGTCTATAGGCAACATTATCTTCTCCGTGTCTTTTTTTTATCCTCCAGCCGAACGACACAGCTGGTGAGCTCGTGGTGCGCCATGCTGAGGCAGATCCTCCTCAACTCCACCGACACCCCGGACTTCGACCTGGTGCTCATGGCCCAGTCCTCCACGCACGCCCCCTCCTCTCTGAACGCCTCCCATGGCGGCTCGGTGAGCGTGGCCGCTCTTCTGAGACCCACTGCGGGGAGGGGGGGAGGAGGGCTCCGGGAGGGCGAGCTCCACAAACCGGACCTGATCACCTACATAGTCATGTGCCTACTGCTTTTCCTGCTGGTGCTGCTCATTGTCTTTTTCATCAACTGCCAACTGCGGAGCTCTTTCTTCGCCTCCATGCCATACGATAGGTCGCTGAGAGAGGCCCGGACCTCCTACAAGTAGAGTAGACCATTGGATAAATCCTCGGGCCGGGAGGTTTAAGAATGAACTGGTCCCTTGAACTGCTGCTGTACGTACTGGACACACAAAGATGATGCCTTTATCTTCTGTCTTCGACACGTTGGAAAAAAAAACTAAATAACCTGGAATCCCCAATTAAACCTTTCATGATAAGTCAGGGACCTGGAGGAGGGCCGGAGGAGGGGTTAAGAAGATGACTTGTGTGTATTGGCCCTCTGCAGGTGGAGAAATAACAGTAAAGCTCCTGATCAAATTAGTGACTCACCTATTTGTGTTTATTTGTGAATAAAATGTAAAACAATTCATCATCCAAAACAACTACATCGTGCCCCCGCACTGCACTTTGCAAACAAATGGTTTATTCCTTCGCAGGAGCCTGCGCTCACAGTCATGCATCAGGCCTGATAGTTGCTTACAAATATGTCCCCATGGTTTGGGTACAAATTATAGTGTTTCACACCGGCCCTGAAAGATGAATTTGTTTTTTTCCATGGAAATATGACTTATGTCAACATTGACAGAGCCCACATTAATTTGTATATAAATTATTTTGTATATCTGTAACTTAACTGTCTTGTCTTGTGAAATGATGAAATCAACACGCAGGTTTCACCCATTTGTCCATAATAAAATGATAATTAAATGACAGGCTGAAGGCCTATAAACACACAAAGATTTGCACATGTACTCTTAAGTCTTTTTGTCAACCTGTCTGTGATGATGATGATGCTGTTGCTGCTGATGCGAGGGGCCAATTGTTAATCATTTAAAATATGAGAGGCGTTTTTATGTGTACCGTAGGGCCGCCGGTCGTAACGTGCACTTTCACTTTTAATTAACCTTTCCGCCACAATTTATCGTGCCACTATACTAGACTTTGGGCTGTAGTTTATGACGAGACCTTTGCGATAAACCAAACTGTTGTCGGTTTCAGTGCCACCGGTGATGCGCAAATCCTCTCCAATCTTGTTGTTGGAAAACATTTCTCACATACCAAGGCAGACAGATGAGACTATCTCTGTAATCCTGTTCCTGTGTGTGTGCGTGTTTGTGTGTGGCTGTGTGAGTGCGCACAGGTTTGTGTCTGTCTGAGAGGTAAGACAAACGCTGCATTCCAAGTATGGGTCTTGAACCTCAAAATGACTCAAGCGAGGAAAACTGGAGTCAATTAATTTCTCTGAATATTCATTCATTGACCACTTACTTAACTGAGATGTAAATTGCCACCCATGAGCTGAGCACGGGTTATTCTTTTCTGTGGTGCTAATTAAAATCCTCTGTATCCAAACGAGGTGAAAACGACACTGCAAAAGATGAGAAGAAGGTCATATGTGTCTGGGGTGTTGGACCCTACAGTGACAGAGCAACTGCACGCTGATTTTAGAACTGGCACCTATTAGTCAGAATACAGACTACTGGGCTTTGCGCCTTCTTGATTCAATCATTGGCTGCAATTGCCTTTTAAATTTTATTGTTATTATTTCCCTAAATGCCACTGAGCGCATATTGCATCTGTGAATGCTAAATTATAATTTCAGGGAACAATATAAAACATGCCACAGCGATATTATGACTATCTCCAATTGTTTCATTACCTCTGCTTAACTCTGTTTACACTACAGCCCCTTACACCGCTTGGTGGCGCCCCAGGTCTGATTATTTTTTTGCACAGTATAATTCCTGTGCAAATTGCATGTTTCACAAGCCATATCCAGTGAAACATTAGTTATTGGAAAAAAAGGAAGACCGAAACTGAGATCACAATAAAGCAACATCACTTGTGTTGATATATCCATAAGGAATGGAATGATGACTTGCATTTAATCATCTGTCATTTTAACACTTGCACAATTAAGATCCCGATAGCTCCAGAGGCCAATTCCTGGTCAGATATGTGAGATAAGATAAATGACCAAAGTAATATCGATGACAAGCGTAGCTTTGCAAATGGATTTTTTCTGGGTAACCTAAGCTTAACAAATACATAACAAGTGTCCCACAGGAGCAACTGAGGAATTGTAGATCACACACAAGAAAGATCACACTACGTTAGTACTAAAATAGTACATTCTCCTATAGAGTCTCAATGCTAGACGTAAAAAATAAAATAAAATAAAAATAAGAACGTTCCTCCAACTGCATCTATAAACCATGTCTGCCTTTATTTGTTTTGGTGCGAAATTAAAAACTACTTGACTATTACCAGTTTGAACTACTGGTTAGACTTCAGTGTTTAATGGTTACTGCTGAACTCAAACACGTGACAGAGGTTGTAATCTAACCTGATAATTTAGTAGTTTAGGAGTAGCCCATCTGCCAGAGGGCTAGCTGTCTGTATATTCAGGTTTACCGGCCTGTGTCGCCTGCTGGTGGAGAGTTATTCAACTACACCGCTCATTCGAATAGACCATCTATGTGCTTTTTTTTGTCCTTCTCTCTGTTGATTTTAGATCTTAGATTATGATACAATTATGAGACGCCACAGTACATTGTTGCGTCATTTCCTGAATGGTTCCAAACACGAGCATAAACAGTAATGCCATGGAAACGCCACAATGTCTATCTGGGCAATTTCTGTGGCATTTTTAAGCAGATACTCTGGTTCATTTTTATTCTACTGAGCCCAGTCACTCTTTTCCTTGGAGTTGAGGTGATCCATTGACTCACAGATCTGTGCAGTCATGCCGAGAGTGTCAGTTAAATCCTCTCAGGTGTTGTTACAGGAGGCAGGCTCCTCCCCAACCAGCTCTGCCCGGACTGTCAGCAGAACAGGAAGACTCCTTTAGTGCTTTAGACGGAGTCGCTTCCCCACTGTCATTTAGGGGTTAAAAAGTTAATTAAAGTTGTAGCAGTCATGGAAACTAATTTGGGGGTCATCGTCGGGCCAAGTCATCTTTAATATGAACACGTCGTCCGTGTTTTAGTCAACGAAACAACTCGTGGAAGTGGAAAGTTTTTTTTTTTCTTCAACGGAGACTTTACCCACTGTAGCCACACAAGTTAGCCTAGCTAAAGCTAACGTTAGCACCGTTAGTTGCCTTATACTTTCGGGAGCTTTAGATTCACATTATTAAACGTTTGGATTGTTTTTCACGTGGGTACGTGTCGGACAAAGCACCGGTTTGTATTTAACAAAAGCAACAGGTTGTTTTCGCACATTTCGTCCCGAGGACTTGGGGTTCCGCTTTGAATTTCCCTCCTTCAGTGATACAGACAGACGGCTTAGCGAGGGGGGCTCGCTCGGTGAGGTTGGCTGTCTACCAAATCATTAGCAACACTGTGCTAATTGTGGCTAAGTTAGCAAGGGAACAAGCGTAGGCCCAAGGGAATTAACAATTGGCTGTTTTGTTTTGGCAAGTTAAACAACAGCGTCGGACGAAACGTTTGCTTTGTTTTTTTTTTGAAAGCGGAGAGATTACCGCCACACGGCTTTATTCTGACACCTAATTTAAAGAAACGGATTAACTTGACAAAATATGGATTCCCACACGGGAAATTCCGCCTCAGCTGCTGGTCCCAAGAAGGACAAGAAAGCAAAGAAAACCTACGAGGATGGAGATGGGAAAAAGAAATTTGTAAGTATCCCTCAGGTTGAACTTGTTACACTTTTTTGTGCTGTTTGTGAACTTGGGCTTAAAAGTTTTGCACCTAACGTTAATTCAACTTGTAGGTACATTCGCATCCTCTCAGGTTTCAAGTAAAGCTACAAAGCGACAAACTGTCATCATACCTGTAATTACTTTCACCCCCTTAAGCTGTGCACCAGCTGTCATCAAGCCTGCAATGTTACCCTGTAGGCCTCATGATTCAGGTCAAAGCAAGTGTCAATATATGAGGAAGTAGTTCTCTTTCCAACTTTGAAGTCTTACATTTTGCAGTCATGCAACTCTGAAAATTTGCAGCACTTCAACAAATAACTTGGATGTTTTATCTGATTATTTTTCTAGCATTCCATATAGTATTAGGACTTAAGTTTGTATAACTTGAGTATAAGTTATTCAAACTTAATAAGGTTATGATGTATTTCGTTGTAACACAGTATGATATATTACCAATACTGTATAGCAAGAAATCATCTTCTTGGAAGTGTGGATTTGTTTCTTTGGTGAGGTGTGGCATTGGCACATTGAAGTGACTTATTCTCTATGACATCATGTAGTGTTTACCTTATTGTGTCAGCATGTGTGATTCAGTGTGGTGTCTTGAAGCAAGCAAAGCAGTCATCAGTACTGATGCATGTCAACAGTCAGTAAAAACTCTTGTGTAACTTAACCCCTTGGCTATGTGCAGCAGCAGGGGAAAACGGATACTGCACATGCTAACAAACGGTAACCATAGAGGATGTCGAGAAGACACATCTGGTCACCAAGTACACATTTGCTCCACACTCATGCACACTTACTGTCAGAGGGTTTTCAGGCCTTTCAATGGTCCAACTCTGAACCCTCTATTTAAACAACAGGGTGTTTAATGTCCAGGAATGAACACAAATTGTTCAACTCCTTACAACTTACAGTTACACACTAAACAAATTATTTAGGCTTCTTATTGAGATCTTCTTCCTGTCAGTAGCACCTGAAATAACTGTTTGCGTGCCAGCTGTAGTTGTGGGAGGTTGTTGGTCTCAGATAAAAGCATAGTTTCAGTGGCTCAGTAATACAGCCAGTGTACACTAGCACACAGACTCAGTCAGTGGAGTAGTGAAAAGCTGTGCAGTCTGTAATGTAAAGTATGGTCTTGTTCTTTACTTAGTCCTTGAAAACAGAGAGGCAAAAAAAGAAAAAAGGTGAAAGTAAAGAAATAATTGTGATGAATGGTATAACATTAAAAGAGTGTTAATGCATGCAAAGGTAAGGCAGGGCAATAAGTAAACATGAGTCACAGACAGAGAGCAGTTGTGCAATGTTCGTACAGCATGTGCAAGTCTGTGGTTGAAGGTGAGTGCACATCTGTGTGGTTTAAGTGAGACAGGTCCTTGACTTCAGTACATTAACTTTGACATTTGAACTCATTCTGGTAGAATTTTTATAACCTCACAGTCAGGGTTTAAAGGAGGATGAGATGAGAGTAGTAGAATTATGTGTGGCATGCTTTATCTACATTATGATATTATCTCTCTCAGCTGTCTTGTATGTGGCATCAAATTATCTTACCTTGTCACTCTTCACTTATGCCCTTTGTCAGACATACCAGTAAAATGTGAAATATAAAAGTAAACAGGAGTAATGAATGAATTTTTGTTAAAGACTACATCTTACAGTCTTTTTGAGGTGGGTGGGTGGGGTACTGTGCTTCAGTGTTATTAATCAGGACACCAGTACTGAAGTGCAGCCTCATCTCTCCAGTGAATCTATGAACAACCATCATTCTAAAGGATGTTCAGTGGGTGAAAGGTTTTTAGGTGGAACAGACTGATCACTGAATTTTTTCCTCATTTAAGAAGTTGGTTTTAGTTGTTTAATGCTGCAGAGTCTTTGTGCTAATGAGCTGGTCTCATTTGTTGCAGCCAAATGCTGCACTGCCCTATCAATGTGTCTTAGTGATGGCAGAGAAAGTTCACAATATACTGTCTTGTGAAGGTAATTTTTAAGGCTTATTTCTAGAACACTTTAAACCACTGCATCTATAAAAGATACAAATGTTAAGAGTTGCAGCACGGTTTTGACATGTACAAGCTTTAGTTCTGCCTTTGTTGTTCCATCATCTTGTTACTAACTGACGTTAGAAATTATTTTTGACGTTTGTATATAGATTTCAAGTTGTAGGAGATAAGAGCCAAGATTCTTATGTGAATCTTTTTTTTTTCCACTCACCCCCAACGCATAATAACATGACACAATATACACAATTTTGAGAAGTATTTAACTGCTGGAAATATGGTGTTTTAATAAAAATGTCAGTGCAGTAGAAAGATGCAATAATTTTGAAATTGGGGCTACATAACATGTAAAAACTGAGATAAACTCTGCTAGTGGTTGAAAATCTTCATCAGCCAGAACACAGTTATTCTCACTAGGCCAGTAAACACTCCTATTGGTGTGTGATGAGCTATGTGTTAGGCACTGATTGTTTTTTCTTTCCTCTGATGCAACAGGAAAAAGGTATGCTTACCTGAAAACAAACCATCTACTTTTTATTACATTTTAATGGCACACTAAAACTCTGGTCTCTACATAGAGATTGCGCGATAGTTGGTATTGAAGTCTCTTATTTATGCATTTTTTAAATACCAAATCAGACGATATTAGAATAAATCAGTCCTGTGTGTGACTTTTAATTAGTGTCCCAACACTGTAGAAAGAAAGGGCTCATGATGGGTGTGATGTGACCTCAAGATGGATGTGATGTGGCATAAAATCTGTATGTAGAGTAAAGAATTATATACATATTAATCATTGCTTTCTAAACAATATCAATTTCATAAGCGGTAATAACAATATTTTACTGTGCCTGTCAAATGGCCGTTTATCTTACTCTAAGGTGAAGGAGCTCCAGAACCTCATTGTCTCCTTAAGTTGCAAACATTTTTGGCTGCTGTTCTTTTTCTTTGAGTTAGCTGCTAACTGCTGCTATCTGTTTTTAAGCTCCCACCAGTTGGTTGCACTCTTTACACGTCGTCAAAACTTTACACCCTGTGCCAGCATGGTGGCTTAGTTTTAAACAGATTTCTATTTGGTGCTGTTATTACCTCCCTTGCTGGCTCAGAGGCAGAACAACAGCCCCATTCCTCTAGGGAGGCTTGAAATATGTTTCTGAAAACATTTTAGACAAGAAATGGGAAATGCCGTGACAGAATCTTGATTCATATTTTACCAGCACTGCATCCTTTGACAGTTTAATCTGAGTTTGGTGAGCTGCCACTCTCTCAATCCAAGAGAGAGTCTCTCTTTCTCTATACATGATTTGACACAAGCCCAACCTCTCCATTGTGTTTTTTTGGTCTGAATGAAGCAGTCTGTGTGGGTCACCCAGTTTATATCCTCTCTTTTGTAGACACTGTCAAATTTTTGGATGCCATCAAATTGAAATTTTAGCTAGGTTTGGCATTCGGACAAATACTGTGGCCTTTTGGTGTGTGCAAAATTTATGACAGATGGTCATCTTAGTGTTTTTATAAACAGCCTCATCAACATTCAGCATATCAAATGCCCAACTTCAACATCAATGCCTGTCACATTGTCTGTATCTGTGTCTTAGTTCACACATCGGCTGCCTTTTGCACCGATGAGATATGATTATATTTCATAGAAATGTTAAATTGATTGGCCTTGCTTAGAGGTATCTCTGTAACTGAGGATGATCCTGTGTGTTTTTTTTTTTTTCCTTTCGGAAGCCAAAAGCAGGTCATTAGTTGACCTCCCTGTATGTTTGTCATGCCCAGAGAGACAGAAAGGATCAGCATCCATGAATGCTGTTGACATACACAGACTGGCTCAACCCAGCAGGCAGGCGTGAGTTGGATTAGCTAAGGATCACTGCCTTGGACAGTTGTTTGGAATACAAGGTGAACTGTAGATCACAGATTCTGGCTCTGGGTCATTTTATTTAGTTTGGTAGGTCGTCTGGTGTTTCAATAGAGAGGTTTTGCTAAATTTCTTAAGTAGATCAATAAAGAAGGTTTGGTTGTGATCATTTTTTCATGCCTTTGGGCCTTCTGAATATTTTACATTTTTTTTATCACACCATTGTATGTGTTAAAAATAAATACAAAGAAAGGAAGTAAAAGCTGAGCTGCATGTGATAGTTATTGTAGCATGTTGACATTGTTTAGCCAACAATGCTGTGTCAAATACGCAATTGGCTTACTTCGACAAGTCTTGTTGGATTTAAATACTTGTGGCTCATAAGCCACAACTTTCCTGAGTCAGATTTTGTGCACAGCTCCCTACATGATGACCACATCATTTATATCAAGACTAAACCCAAAATACTCCCAAACAGGGTGGATAGGTTTTTCTTATTTTTACTAGTCTTGTAACATTTTCCCCACCACTTGCAGTCACCATCTTTTTCAACTCAGATGCCTGTTTACCAGTTGGGACTGAACTCTGGTGGTAAATGTTGATCGCTAACTCATCTCACTACAGCATCTCTGCATCAGTGTTATAGTAAGAGGAGTGTCTGTATATTTGATCTTAAAAAAAAAAAAATGCTACTTTTATGTACCGTGTTACCCATAGTCTACCCAAACCTACTGATAAGGAATATTAGTTGTTAAAGAGACCAATAACTAATGTTTCGAATGAATTTTATTTTTATTTTTTTGAACATGTTGAGGCTTCTGGGAGATCCTTGCATTTTTTGTTTTGTTAAGGGGATTATTTAAAAATAATGGCTATTCTGTGTAGTCATTTCAATCACTTAATAACACCACAGGTTGTATTAAAGAGACATTTGAAGTGTAAAGAGTTCACTTGCATTGCATAAAATTGTACCCTGATTTAGGGAATTATAGCCGATTCTGACAATAGGAACATTTAAAATTATGGGCATATAGTTTGTAACATATAACTTTAGCATTGACACAAATTGCATATTGCACTTTCTTCTGGATCTGGAAAACAATCAACTTGTTTTGTTCAGCAGGTTTCTAAGCAGCACATGGCAGGTTTCTGAGCAGCACATGTCATGTTTCCCTCTGTCTATCATGTAAGCAGTTTTTTACTGGGTGTTGGAGCCCCAATTGTAACCAGCAAGCATGATTTAAAGTATTGAATGCAGTTTGATTTGTTGGTATTTATTTTTTAAGGTACGTCTGATTAATTGCAAAGATAAGTGCACCTTCCCTCAAGCATTAATCTTGTGCCTGCATGTGGCTTTGTGCAGCAGTGCACCTACTTCCTGGGGGAACCACCTCAGCAAATTCTTAATTTAAGATAACGCCATGAATTACGCCAGTCAGGTCACGACTGTCAAGTCACAGAGCCTGACTTAAGCGATCTAAGTCAAGTACAGTAGTTAAAACTTGGCTTTATTGCACAGTGCCTCTCTTTCGACCTTTTTCTTTTGATGATTTTCTGTTCAGAGTCACCAACATACACTCACCTAGGCACAGAGAGATAGACAGTTTCCTGTTCTCTAAGCCTCAGGGGAAGAACAGCATACTGTGAGCTAAAGAATAGGATGACTGAGTGCCAGTGTGAAACTGGAGTGGTTAATGGTCTGCTAGTTGCAGGGGTCTCTTGGCTCAGAGTGAACGAGAGTATTTTAGTCAGGAAGGCTGAGTAAAAAAAAAAAAAAAAAAGGCAAGTGAGCCATCACTGAGCAGGGACTGGGGGAGGCCGAGATGGAGGGGACAAATCGAGAGGCAGAGAGGAGTTTTTCACAGAAGAGCAAAATAGGAGTGGATAAGAAGCCGGAAAAAAGAAATGCACATAAGGAGATTAAGGAAGGCAGAAATGCGCTTGAGTGGGGGTGAAATCACTGATAAGAATTGAAAGGTGGTGTGATGGTATGGAAAGCTTAAATTACTGAGCTGACTCTAAGAAAAAGTTAAAGGGTAAAGAGATGTTAAATAAAACAAAGGAGGAAACTGCTTCTGCACTTTTCTCTATGGTTGAGACTTACGAGCGTGTGGCACCTGTGATCAAGTCTAAAGTCAGTGATTTAATGGCAGGGGTTTGTTACCTAAAGATAACACTTTTGGTATGAAATAACTGATAACATGTGATAAACAGCTCCATATCAGTGCAGAATGGTCAGACTCCAAGTGTTAATTCTTCAGAAACTTCGGTCCTCCACTGACCCCCCCCCCATCTTACGTGCAGTTACCAGTGAGTTTACTGGCCTGTCCATGGGCTCCACTCCTGCCATCAAACCCACAAAACCCTAAAAATTCTTGTGATATGCATGACAGCGTGTCCCATCAGGTTCGATTTGGCTGTTACTGTGTTGTTACTGCATGAGTAATCTATCATCCATGTATATCTATCCATATCTGTGAATGATATTCCTGTCTTAATGTTTAAGGTTCTGTGTTTGTAAGAGCCAAAAATCTTAATCCAAACCGTCTTTGAACAACAGTGTGGTAAATACTGAATGCACTATGTGTAAAGTAGCTTTAGAGACTAAAATTGTTTTATCGTTTTGTGTCCTCTGCTTGCTCTCTCATACTTCACTTTACAGCTCAAAAAGGAACAGCTGTTGGTTCAGTTGAGAACTGTTTGGTTTGCTAAAGCCTGTTCTGCCTGGATCTGAGTTGTGTAATAAAAGTGCTGGTGACCAATTTGTCTGAGCAGGCATACAGAGGAATGCAGAGTCACTTCACCATTCAAATTCCTAACCTACAGTGGAATCTCACCTTCACCTTAACTGTTGTTTGATTAAGATTTGCGTTTTTTGTACAATCTTAGACTGGTACTTCACAGTTATGTGCTTCAATACATCAAATATGTAGTGGCTGTGTGGTTGGATTATGTTTTGTGTTCTTGTAGACATCCAAAAGTTCACACACACATGCGGGTTCATACAGTGAAGTTACTGAAGTCATCCTCCAGATAAATCCTGGGTGCAGTTACAGCTGTCTGTAAATTTTATTGTGGACACTAAAAAGCAATTCCATTATCTTTTGAAAGTTTTGTTAAGCCTGTTCAGTTTCAGGATAATTACTGTGGTGGCATTACTGTGCATGTGGAAACGTTTCATCTTTTTGACACAAGTACATCTAAAAGCAGATCATAACATGCATTTATTAGTTATTATATTTATTGAAAAAACACACAATGAGAAACAACCCAGAGATCTTAGACTGATCTACATAATTTTAAAGGTAGTATTGCCTACAGGGGCTGGAGGGTGGAGTGAAACATCCGTAAGTGTTTGAGTCTCTATCTCAGAGAAAGATTATATCTTTGGGTGGGTGGCCAGTGAATGATATGTGTACATGCAAATTTTGATTAAGTATATCCTCACATGACTAATGCCCAATCAGCTACTTGGAAGCATGGCTCCCAAGTATTGAAACACCACCCTGACTCCTAGCCCACTTGGATCTACACTGATCTCATAGATGGACTATGTGGAATCTTAATGAGTGGAGTCTGTCATTGCAATGGAGAACATTCATTCTTGTGCAGGAACAATAAATGTTTATTGAAGAACTAGGTTAAAGGCTTGGTTTAAGTTTGTGTCACAGCTCTCCCTTGTCCTTGTCAGATGGAGCAGCTGTCCATTTTTTGTTTAATGTTTATTGTTTGTGTATTGCAATCTGTGTTTGCCTAGAGGACTTACGTTGCCATGCATGTGTTGTTTACTGTGATACAGAGAAGCTGTTGAGGAAACAAAGCGTTCTGTCTGACTGCATGTTTTACTTTGTCATGTTTGTTTCCTCAAACTCGGAGAAGAACTTTTAACAGCTGTGTCTGTGCATATGTTCCCTTGAGCTATTGAATATTTGCAGCCAGTTTCAACTGTTGAGTTCAAGTGAATGAACTGGCTAGTCCAGACAGTGGTGTTGCAAATGTTTTTACCACTCACATGTCTTTTACTTAAACTGCCAACACCGTGGATTTCTAGTATCTTTAATGAAAGGTATAAAAAAATCACAAAACAACTTACAAATTTTGAATTCAAGCTGCTCTGACCTCATGGGTGTTCACTTAATATTCTCACGCTAATTTTTCAACAGTTAAATCTTACTTCTCCTTCTTACTGCACACACATTCACACATATGCACGAATATGTCAGTGTTTCCCTCTGTTGTATTATTTCTCAAATTCTGAGGGCGGTGACAGGAAGTTGTGCAAATATAGCAAGCAGGACCCTTTCGTAGCTTCCTTTTTCGTCCCCACTATTACTTACCCTTATCTCCCTCTTTCCCTCCTCTCCATCCATTGTGCAAAAAGGTATCAGAGGTCTTATAAACATGTTAACATGCATACACACAGCCTAGCACTTAAATCTTTGGATGCCTGTGTAATTGATGTTGAAAAATAGAGCAGGGTGATATAAGTGGAGCCTAACATATGGGTTTTTAACATTTTATCGTGAAGTTAAGTAGGAATTTGTCTCTCCTGAAAAGCTTTTAAAAGTATTTTTTCTAAGTTCTTGATCACCACAGGTGAAATCTTATTCACTGAAACAAGGTAGTGTCAGAAATCACTGTTGGCATCCTAAAAGCCTTATCAGGTAAACAGAAGTAAAGTCAGTGATCCCTTTTTGGGAGAGATAATGATGAAATCTATGTGTCCTATTTTCTAGTGAAGTGACCTGAGTTCAGAACAGAGAATGTGATCGACGAGGCATTAAGTCTAAACTCTGTGGCTCTCCCCAGCACAAGCTGTTTGTGGTGTAACTCCTGCTCCGGATCTTGACTAAATTCAGATTCACAACAGCTCATGGTATCTTGTCTCTTCTCATTTCTTGTAATTGTTTCAGTGTAGGAGATTTTACTTAGTTACAGCTAATTATTTATATAAAACTGGTAAAGACAATTGCATAATGAAAATGGTGACTTTTTAAAAAACAGGCACATTGATCAGTCTATCGCCTCTACCACAGTTACACATTGTGGTCATGGTGGTCTTATAGTCATGAATGAATAAGCTCCTATAGGTTCATGGTTTTTACAGTCATTTTTTCTCATTTAATCACTTTCAGTGACAGGGGCTAGTGTTCTGGAGGGAGTTTGACAGTATGTGTGCACAGGTAGTCTCCGCTTGTCAACAACAGGAGTCTGCTTGTCAATAGAGCACTGGATAGAAAGACCTGGAGACTGATCCACACTGATATGAATGCTCTTGAGTGTGTCCTGCACCTGTGTCGTGTATTGGGGGGCTTAGTTAGGATTACAGTGTCACTCCTCTGTGACTCTCTCCCCCGACAGATTACAGTTAATCTCAGACTCCTCTGTGTATCTCAACACCGTGACCATAAGCAGCATGGACTGTCGTGTGTAGGACAGCAGTCTATGCCTGTTGCTGGTAAAGAAGCAAGAACTCAAGATGTTGGAGGCTGTGAAAGAAATTTATCTGCTCCACACTCAAGTGCACCTGTTGTGTCCTGGCGAGTAGTGTAGGAAACTAGGCTTATCCTGAACTCTGTCATTAGTTCACATTATAATCACTAGTACTGAGGTATAGCAGAGGCATTATTACCTACAGTCCAGTAACAAGTAGATGAAACTTTGTTAGACCACAGGCAGAAGCAACAACATGAATAAATCCCAAATTAAACTAAGTGGTTTTTAAGGTGATATTTTGAATAAAATTTGTGGCTTTGCCTGCACATTTTTATTTCTTGGGCCTGCCTGTGCACTTATTTGAGAGTTCCATTATCCACCATTCCACTATCTGAAAAGTCAAGTGCCAAAATTGTCTTGGGAAATGATGGTGGACACAAAAGACTGGAGACTGACTTGATTAAATAGACCAGATTTTTTTTACAGAATACAATTTTTTTTCATGGGTTATTTTAAGCTAAAGGGACCAACATATATGGTCACACACCTTTGACATGGATATGTGTTATTTACATTCATTATGTGTGCTGAAGTTTTTAGCTGTGTCACAACACACAATTATGTATATCTTAAAAGTCTGCTTACTTTTACATATTGATATCATTTTAATTCTCTGTCATGTTCCGATATTTCTTTAGACATATCCAAGACAAAAACTTGTACAGATGAAGCAACACATATTAACAGAGATTGAAAAATGTAATTAATACTGTGAAAAATACATTGTGCATACTCACATAATTAATAAACTACACTCACAACCTGGGATACATGGCTTTTAGTTCATGATGTGACAGAACACATAGAAGTGAACAGGAACATTAACACCAATAGAGAGAGATTAAGAGCCTCCCTGTGCTTTGTGTATAGCTTTTTGCAGTCTCCTTTTTAGACTGTTCTTACTACCTACTACTTTGATGGGATTGTAGTCCAGCACAGGAACAAACCCTGCCTCTGTTTCTGTTGATTTCAAAGGCTGTAGGCTGTCAGTGGGAGCAGTGAATGATGCATGTGTATCAGCCAAGTCACTGTGTGGTAGAAAATTGGACAGAGAACATGAAAATAGTAAGAATGAAGAATCAAGTCTTCTCCAGCAATTATATTTTCTGAATACCTTGATCAGTAGTCTTTGTAAAGACTAGTTAGAAAAACAGATTAGATGATTCAACCAATGCAAGACAGTTCTCTACATGCTGCTTACAGTAAAATTACTTTAGCAGGAACTCAAAGCTAAAAACATACCATCGCCACCACCTTGGAGGGATAGAAATCTTCTCCGAGGTGTCTCTGGAACATAAAGTATTTTTCTATCCATTTATGGAGGTTGGCTGTCACTTAGCAAATTACACACTGAACCAAACGCTGACTACAGCGGAACATGTCTTCTCATGCTGTCACTATAGCTAACATGATTACCAGCTGGCTACTCAGCATTCAGTGAGCAGCAGAGTGCTGCTGTGTGTTTGGGTAACAATTAAACACAACAGGATTGAGAGTTTCTGTTCACAGGAAGATGGAGAGTCAAACAGTGAACAGCAGTTTAATCTTACAACACCACAAGTTTACATAGAATAAATTTACTGAAGTACGTCAGATGAGTTCAATTTTTAGGTACAAGTACTTTCAATTTTGTAGTTTCAGGCACTTTAAATCAGTACACATTAAATCAAACTTCTGAAATAATAAAAATAGTAACCAGGTTAAAGTAGTGACAGGTGGTGGAGAAGTGTTGTCAGGCATTTAAGACTGGGACTACTAAGATTGAGATGTACAATTATTTGCAAATTCACTGTCTCTAAATTAGATTAATGTTTTCATTTAATTTTATTTTGTCATTTATGCAATGCAGATTACATTGCAGTTTTGATTTAAACATGTTTCTTCGATTCTAGGCAGATAAATATAATATTTATCTTCTCAACCTTTTAAAGGTGTTTTTATAATGCCAAGAAGAAACTAACAACTATGGAGGATGACACTTACCAGTTGTTGTGGTAATATGGAGATGAACTTGGTGATCGGTATACTGTTCATTAGCTTGTGTTGCTGTGTGAGAGTATGTTGGATGTCATATGCTGATGAACACACTAGGGCTGCAACTAACGATTATTTTTGTTGTTGACTAATCTATCGATTATTTTTTCGATTAGTCGATTAGTCACGACTATCTTCTTTATTTTTAAGCACCTATTTTGGACTTCTGTTTAAC
>JAQNCA010000032.1:12639065-12665613 GCA_029783725.1 Acanthurus tractus | reverse complement strand
CACACACACACACACACACACACACACACACACACACACACACACACACACACACACACACACACACACATACATATGCACACACAGTCGTCCAATGCATCAACAGCATCACTAGCCAGGCATCTAACAAGCTTCTCATGCTAAGATGGCTCACTTTCTCTGTGTTTGAGGCGCTGCCCATCGAAGATTTCTTCACATGTAGAGATCTCTCACTGTCACTCCGTGTGATGCTGTGCCCAACTCTTCATCTGCTGCCGTACTAAGAAAGCTTGCCTCGTAGGCCTTTTATGTCTGTCACAGTTTCCTTTTTTTTTTTTTTTTAAGTCAGAGGAGGTAACAACACAGACAATTTGTTGCGCTACATACAGACACCCTTTTCACATGTGCACTCTGTTAGACTTAACACACCTAAATAAAGGTCTCAAAACTACTGTACACTTTAATTGCATCAGTATTTTGTCATTCATCCCCCTGTTCTCTGTCTTATGACCATTTGCTGGCTACATTTATTGACTTGGCCAGTTTTCTCAAGAATTGGATCCTCATTGATGTAAACACTGAAATTAGTATTTCAGTGTTTGAATAAATCATTGATTTTACCCTCACTTCTAATTTAGAAGTTTGTCCTCCACTCTGAAACTTTTTTCTTTGAATTCCTCTGCAGACTTAAGTCCCCCCTGCTATGTTTTCTCTCAGTTCCCATTCTCCCCCATCTCTTCGAAAACTCAATTTTGCCCAGGCTTTAATTCCTTTCTGTGTCACTCTTTTCCCTCTTTTGTTCCAGCTTTTGTCTCAAATGTAATTGCTCTTTTGGCGTTGCTATTCATAGGAAATAAAATCTTTTTAAAAAATTATGTCAGTGTGAGAAATGTACAACAACTGATTAATTGTTAACATGTGCTAATCTGATAAATTACTGTACATTGTTTAAAACATACAAGTGTCTGTTAGTACATTAATTAAGATTTATGGTAACATACTGTATTCTTACTTTCCTGCAGATTGAAAAACTGTCCCAAGATCTGGAAGAGGCCAAGAATAAAGTTGTCACTGTTACTGTTCCTGTGCCAACACCAGGTTTTCCCCCACCTCCACCCGCCCCGAATACAGGTGTGCCCCCTCCACCTCCTCCTCCACCCCCACCCCCACCCCCACCCTTACCAGGCCATGCAGACTTTCCTGCTCCACCAGCTCCTTCACATGCTAGCATTTACCCTCCCCCAGTTCCGCCCCCTTTGCCAGGTACGGGTTGTATACCACCACCTCCACCACCACCTCCACTCCCTGGTGTGCCACTCGCTCCTCCTTTACCTGGGATGGGAGGAATTCCTCCCCCTCCCCCTCCCCCTCCTCCTTTACCTGGGATGGGAGGACCACCACCCCCTCCTCCTTTACCTGGGATGGGAGGACCACCACCACCACCAGCAATGCCTGGGTTTCCTGGCATGCCTCCACCCCCACCATTTGGCATGGGAGGTGCTCCACCCCCACTGCCCTATGGACTCCAACCGAAGAAGGAGTATAAGCCTGAGATCCAGCTGAAGAGGGCCAACTGGCGTAAGGTCAGTTCTCAGATGAATTGTCAATTATTATCAGTATTACAGGGTTGAGTTAGTTATTTTCTGATCATGTCAAATATTGAGTAAAAAGGAAGCTCACATTTATGGCCCACATTCTTGTATTCATAATTGCATTAATCATCATGAAAGTAATGTTTTGTTGGAGCCCTACATGTGACCATGTTCATCTGTCATTGTTATCATGGGTACATCGATCAACATTGCAGTGTTGATAATAAGATTGTGCAGCTTTTTCAGATGATGTATCAGTCTGTATTTCAGCTTGTTATTATTACATGAGCACATAATGCATCTTTACAACACTGATTCTTTAAAAGGTCGGGGTGCTGTATAAAACACAGATTTTACCAAATTTAAGTAATTGAATCTTTTTTTAAAAAAGGAAGGATTTTTTCTACAAATAGTTTTGTTGTTATATAAACCGTTCACCGTTTTACTTTACCGTGCTAAGTTTTACAATTTAGTCAGGAACAGATGAGCGTTTGCTTTTGTGTGCACAGTCGTGTGAGAGAAATGTGTGAGATGGAGCTCTAACAGTGAAATTCTGACCTAAAGTGACTTGCATGCATACGTGTATCTCATGACTATGTGCTTCATGTTATTCTCCTCCCTCTCATCTGTGATGGTTAAAACATCAAAACGACCCTCTGCCTTTCTTAGCCTTAAGCTACTGTTTAATGGCTTCAGCAGACTTCATCAGCATTTAGCCTCCCTCTCTCTCTCTCTCTCTCTCTCTCTCTCTCTCTCTCTCTCTCTCTCACTGGCTTGTGAGAGTGTTTGACGAGGATGTCACAGAAATTGCTTTTTAATAAGCCTTCTTCTTTAAACTGCGCCACTGAAAGATAATTAAATTGCTGCTAGAAAGGACAGTATTCTTTTGTAATTTAAATTAACTTTTTTTCCCTGGCTTGGTCTCATCCTCCTTTTTGCATGTTCTCTCGCTTTGTTTCTTGCTCCTTCAGCTCATCCCCATATCACATTTCCTTCCCATACTCTGTGTCTTTCCTCCATCCCTGAGGCTTTGTCCATAATGAAAGGACTGATATCTTTAAATTTACTACCACTGCTTTCTCGCTTGCTCTCTGTTTTACTTTCTCTCTTTCCCTTTGATGAGAACATTCAGAAAGTGAAGGAAAACACACACAGTTAATTGTGACTTGTGACCAAAATATTTAGAGATAAATGTAACACTAAGACAAAGGGAGGGATACGGAGTAGGGCTGTGAATTAATTGCATTTGATTCTTTGGGTCATGATTCGAGTGGAAGTCTATTTTTGAGTTAAAATGACTGTAGAAAAAACTTGCTCTTAAACGACAGAATAGAAAAAGAGGGGACTGTTTTTTAGTCTCATGGTCGAGCATACTGAGTGCCGAACCGCCACTGCCTCAGTCCACTGAAATACAAACTGAAATATAAATGGCAAATAATCCCTAGCATTTTCATTTGCATTTAAAAAATAAAACACTGTTCATTTAAGATTTAATTTATTAAAACAATCATTCTTTCTCCTACCAGGAAAATCCAGGTGAAAGTTGAAAACAGAAAAAAAACATTGAAGAGTAGCCTCACTGTTTCACCTATGGCTCATAGTTGTGCGAGGTGCTGAGCGGGTGCAGGGTCCTTGTGGTGAAACAGACTGAGCAACAGGCTATCCTTCACCCCAGCTACAGTACAAGTTGTTCAGTGCTATAATTTGAGTTATTTTCTTATTGTTTGCTGCAGCTATTAAGGTTAATATCTGAATGATGGGGTAGAAAAGTTTGCAATACACTTTTTGCTCTTCTTACAAAGGTTATTATTTAAAAAAGTATAAAATGTGATGGCAATTGAGTTCCGCCTCTTTGGTTCCATCCGCATCGATTCATCAAGTAACATCTAAAAAAAAAGATTTGACATTTGTGAATCGATTGTGAAATTATAGGAGATAAGAACTGAGACTCTAATGTTAATGATTTTTTTTAATTTTACTCCATCTTCTCAAGCTTCTGAGTGAGACAAAGAATAAGGGGAGGAAAAAAAAGAGCCCTCTGTATTTCTTTGCCTTTGTGTGTATGAAGCTCAAGACACGTTGCTGTAGAGACAGTTTGTGAAGATTAGAGAAAATGACTACTTGTTTCCTCCTCTCCCTCTCCTCTTTGTGCCTGCCTTCCTTTTTTCACCCTTCTCCCCTCCCTCTACTATCATTCTCCTGCCTCTTCCTTTACAGCCCTGCTGTTTCCTTTGTACTGTTGACTGCTTTATCTGCTCATCTCATTGTTTGCCAGGTGTACAGATGACCAGTTCTGAACAACATTTTGATGATATGGTTATCTAACTCATGCATTATATATCTCTCTCTCATTTTGATTCCCTCTGTATTCCGTTTTCTATCTCTCTCTCAATTTCTCTCTCTCTCTCTCTCTCTCTCTCTCCATTTCTTTCTCTCAGCTTGGACATGAGGACCTCTCTGAAAATAGTTTCTGGACCAAGGCAAAAGAGGAGAAATTTGAAAACAACGAGCTCTTTGCCAAACTCACCTTGGCCTTCTCCTCACAGGCGAAGAGTGAGTGTGCGAATTGTGTGTTTCTACTACTGCTGTTATTATGTTGTGTTTCACAATAATAAAGCCATGTCTTTCTCTGTTTCTCACCTCACCTACATCCCTCCCCTCTTTACCTGACTCCATGTCGATTTCAATTCGCCTGCTCTGCTTTCATCAGCCACTAAAGGTAAGAATATCCCGCACACACACTTCCATTTAGCTCTTTTTTCACACCTCTTCTCCAGCCTTTCTCACCCTTCCCTTCCTCAGCTTGGAGGACACATTGCACATTTACATTATTCAGCAACACTGTGTCAAAACAGCGTCTCACACAAGTTCATGAATAAACCACCCACACCTGTGTTTTTGTGTGTGTGTTCATCTCCTCAATGTGCCCATGACTTGTTGTGCATAGCCAAAGCACTTGCTACCAGGTTAGATGAATTGGGACTTGGGGATAGAGGAAAAGATGGACAAAGGGAGAAGGGTAGAGGGAGGGATAAGGAGAAGGTCACTGATGTCCTTTGACTAGCCACCTGCTGTCCTGGCACAAAGCGCTGACACACAGGCGTACGCTCACACACGCACACCTGTCCACTCCTATCACCTTGTCCCAGTGTCACTGAGCCTTCTGCTCTAACTCTTCCATATTCATTCCATAACCAGGACACCAGGAAATCACAAACAGACAGTGTGTGTGGGTGTGTATTTAATTCCATCTGACCTTCAGATTCAGTCTCAGTACACATACTCACATGGACACACCTCTTATTTCATAAACATAAACAAAAGTGCACATGCACACATGGCTGATGCTGGCTGTTGATGTCAGTTAAATGTCAGTGTTGGCAGCTGTCCCATCTGCATTCACCTGTATGGCAAGTCCTAACGTCCGCCTGTCACTCTTTGATTTGACCCCCCCCAACATCCTCTTGGCCCATGCACCCACGCCTCTCCTTTTTATTGGCTGAGACAGCCGCCTGTTCCGGTTGATGTCTAATAACCTTTTCTGAGAGCTGACTATAAAGACACCGTGGCCTTTTCATAGCCCCACACCTGTCTGTATGTCTGCCTGTGTGGGTGTACTGTATCTATTTGAGTGTGTGTTAGTGTGTGAGAGAGACCAGGTGGGTTTGTAATTGTTTATTGTGTTGTTGATTTCCTGTCCGTGCTTTGAAACAGAATTGAGAATCCATTAAGCTTTTTGTGTGCTTGCCAGTACGCATGTGTGGTTTAACCCATGCTACTGTATATCTGATTATGCAGCTTGACCTTTCACCCCTCTTTTTTCTCTTGCTCAAATACAACGCTCAAGGCCTAACACATTCCTCCTGAATTCGCTGTCCTTCTCCTTATTCCTCACCTCTGGCTTCCTGAAGCCCAGTTTCACTCTTCCGTATCCTCGTAATCCTCCTCTTGCACCCTCCATTCTTCGTTACCCAGCAAAAGCAGGCCAACAACCCACCGAGCCATCACTGACCCTTTCTGACCCTTCTTCCTCCTCTCCACCAGCTGCCCAGCAGCGCAGCTGGGTTTGCATGCTCTCACACACACCCACACAGAAAGCAGATGTGCAGGGGGGTAGTGTGCTCAGGGCAGGGTCAGTGGTGACCTCTGAGACTTTGTGGAAGAGCAGAGAGCTGATGGTGGGAGACATGCCCTAAAGCTGTACGTGGCAGCATCTTTTGCTCTTAATCTATGTAGTTATTTTTATTTTCAGTCTGTATATATCAAGCTATGTATGCATCTCTATCTGATGTCTCTCTCCTTTATCGAGAGCAGGGTCAGGTTCAGTGGTTGAGCTCAGGTCAGTAATCCTACATGTTTTAATTCTCTCTAGCTACTGAGCATGTCAGAATTTAACAAAGCAAATCCTGAAAAAATCTCGGACCAAGTAAACAGTTAAAAGCCCTAATATTGGTATTATTCAGAAGTGATATTACATTTGTTATGTTATGCTGTGTTTTATCCAAGCAGTCCTACTCAAAGTAGACATACCCATGGACCCATTTCTTGTCCTTTACTGAGTATCAGTTATCTGAAGTTAGTTTATGTCTGTGGAATTAATCTGTGTAATTAGAATCTATAGCAATTCTACCATACAAGTAGATAATTTCTCATTTTTTTATGTATGTTTTTCTAAATGCAGTTCTCCAATTAACTGCTTCAAACACACACTTTTTACTTCTATCTGAATCAACTTGTAATCCATCATTGAGCCTTCTTAGCTGCATATTATTAACAATGATCCTGAGGCCTAGCAAGAACATAACATGTCCAGACTACTATTTGAGAAAAGTTCCACCTTACTTGATTTATTCCATCCTAGCCCTCTTTACCTCAGGACTTCTCACCTCTCTCCTCTCAAACTACTTAACTTGCCTTGCAAACATCCATTGCAGCTAAGGCCAGCTTTCTGTACATTTTTTTTTGCTAAGATTGGACATACAAAAGTTAGCTGTAAGCATGGGAAATAAAAAATATGCTTTTCATAGTGAGTCAATAAATTGAGCAAGGCCTTATGAAGGATGCAAACTGTCAAGGTTTTCAGAAATGCCCGATCCAGGAGCTATAAATGCATAATAATTTGAGCTTGTTAGCAGGCTACCCACTGGATTACACTCTAAAGCCCCGTGTATCCATTTATATGATATTTATAGATCAAATTTTTCTCATATGACAAATGTTGAGATATTAAGCAAATTTATCTTGATTTTATCTTAAGCACCATTTTTTGAAAAGAAAGTCTGATAAAACTCCATGTTGCATGTTGGTACTAAGCTTCTGAATGTGCTTGAACTGATGCCCAGCCTGCAAGCTGTTAAAATGTGCATCTGTTGTAAAAGTTGGTATGGTTATAAAATTCTATTTTAAGCTCCATCCAGAGTATTTACAGGAACTTATAATATGTAACTAGCCAAAATCCACACCAATGTTTGTAGTGTGAAAGTAATGCTATTATACTGCCATTTTCCTCCTAGCTATATTCCTGTCTGATGTTTTGAAGAGACTGCTGTTATTTGCTGCTTATTGTTGTGCTTTGTGACAGTAAGGGCTTAAAACTGGAGAACTGATATGACAATTTGCAATTGTAAACAGCAAAGTTGTTTAGATGAGCAAATGCATAAGGCTGTAAAGCAGTTAGCATAGTGAATAAGGTTTCAGGCAGGAAGCTTATCCCCACATTCTTCCTTAAGCTACTGGTTCTTATATCGTCACTTTGAAGTGCTTGTCTCTGTTTTCTGCTTTGTGGTGTTTGATCTTTTCTATATTTGTTGTAGTTGTTTATTCTTATAGTAATAATAACAATAGTAATAATAACAGGTAAACGGAATCCAAACAGAGATTGTTATTACGTCAGTCAATTTCCGAAATAGACGAATGACCAAAAAAAAAAGTTGTATTTCAAACACTATTCATGTAATATGGGTATATATTTCGTGAACTGTCCTTTTTCTCACTTTTTCATCTGTGTTTGATAGCAGGTGCCTTTTGAAGTCGGCACCTCAGATAGCCCAATTAGCAAAAGAATGAGAGGGAGAGCAAGGGATGTAGGAGGGAGGTGGGTGAAAAAAAAAAAGTCTGAGCAGAGGGAAAGGCTGGGCTTGGGGGAGCGGAGGTGATTAATTTGATTCAGGAGAGAAAAGGAGAGAAAAGGGCCAGGAGCATATATGATTATTAATCCTCATAATGTGAGGATAATTTTCATATCCCAATTCACCAGCCTCTCCCTCCTTCCCTCTTCTTTGTCTCAGTGTCTGCCATTGTGTTTCTCTGGTCTGTTGAAGAACAAGGACCTCACTTTTCTCTCTTAATGGAGCCCCCCTCCTTGAAGAGAGTCACTTAGTGATGCACTCCAGTCAATAGATTACTGCATGAGACTCATACACAATCCATATCACAATCCTGTATTTACTTTTTCCGTCCTATAAAACACTTTTTGTATCGATGAATGCATGTTTCGCAGTGCGGGGCTCTCTGTTTGCTGGTGTATGTGCTCGAGAGAGCGGGTGGGTGGGTGAGCTCAGCCACATTTACAAACCAATTATAATAAGCCTTTTGATCTTGCTGTGTTCTGAAGAAATCAATTTCCCTCTCTGTAGGTGTGTGTGTATATGTGTGTATGTGTGCATCATACATGTGTATTTGTGTTGCTGAGTTTCCTCTTAGGTCTGTTCCATTCACTTTTCACCTTAATGAGCCACCAATCAGCAGGGAAGTGCCTTGTGTGTGTGCATTTTTGTGTGTGTGTGCTTGCCTTGGGCTCGTCCTAGGTTTTAGGCCGATGAATTAATGGAATAAAGTGAGATATGTCATATATTAGCTGTGGAATAACAAGAGACATTTAGAATTCTGGTGCATTGTTGTTGATTGCATCATTACAAATTCTGCTAAACAGAGTTCACATCCACTGATGACCTGTTTGGTGTTAATACACTGGCTCAAGGTCGCTGTCAGTCAATAAAAAATGCTACATGCTACTGAAAGAACTTCAAGAATTATTTTTTTTGACAGTGCAGCAGACTGATAGTAAAGCTTACAAAAATGTTTAAATGTCAGCAGTGTGATGTATTGTCCCTTAAGTTTTTACCCTTTAGGCATTCATCACCAGCGTTCATAGACAGTATATCACAGGAAAAAATGATGCAGTTTATTGTCTCTTCTGATTCTATACATGATGCCCGAGCAGTTGCTGCTGCAGATTTGACAGGCCTGATGTATAACTTGCAAGTTTTTGTTAAAAATGACCACAGGTAAGAAAGGGGAAGACCTTTTTTTCTCTTTAATGAGTAGATCTCTCCTTTCTTAACACCCTCCATCTCCTCCACCTCCATTCTCAGTTTCATAAACCCCTCAATCCCACCACCACCACAATCTACTGCGAGAAGATGGGTGCATTGGGTTTTAGTTCCTCTGAATGTGTGTGTTTCTCTCCGTGTGTATGTTTGTACTTGTTTGGCCCACAATGGAAGGCCTTGTTAATAAATCATGCAGTGTTCAGGCTGGGGCTGCAGAAAGAGAAGCAGGTTAATGCAAGGGTCACTAATGCTGTAGAAAAAGCTGGGGAAAATATCACACTATTCTTTCCTTCTATTCTCTTATTCACTCCATTTCTGGTTGCAGCCATTTCTCCACTAATATCTGTAATCCTTTTTTTTTCTATTCCAATCTTTTTGCCAACAACAAATGACCACATGATTTGATAACTGTAGATCTGTGTACAGTGGTGTCGGTTGGACACATCTGATAAGTATCTATAGTGCATATATAGACTTGTTTTCAGTATGCAGGTATAACCTTTACATGAAAAGATTTAATGTTTGTAGGTTGTGTTTGGTGTTTTCTGTATGCATACCAGTGCTTAAGTTTAAATCCTAACTATACCTCTTAAGCTCTAAACAGTAGCGGTGCATTAGGTTGGCTTTGCTCACTCTCTAAGCCTCGGTGTGTATTCTCAGTGCGGCAATAGCAAGCATTTCCTCATTCACCATCTCTTTATGGTTGAGGAACAGCCACAAAACGCCGCTCATTCATCAGGCCTTATCAGGTTCAAACACATCTGTGTGCGCTTGCATTGGCTCTCACTGCCAACTGCAACAGCTCACTCACATACATAAACAGAAGCATACACATATGCATACACATGTAAGCACACACGCTCACGCTCACACACGCTTTTGTCCCACTCATTCTCCTCATTCCATCCCTTCCTCCATCTCTCCCTCGTTATATCTCTCTCCTCTGTTTTACATGCAAATGAGCTAAGTGTACTCATGCTGGAGCATTACCGCTGTGTGTGCCTAATCTCCTTGCTGCCTTTTCTCTTTCCCGGGGATTATCCTGTTTTTAAACGGAATAGGCCTTCTTTGCTAGACTCGGCTCCTCTCCCAACCAGCCAGCCAGTCGGACAGCCAGCCAGTGTTCCAATCTCTCATCCCAACACCATCATCATTTAAATATTCCCAGCGATATGACAGCTGAGCAGGGACTGAGAAAACCTTTGTGTGTTTGTGTGTGTTTGCTTGTGAGTGTGTTGGTAATGTTTGTGAGTGTGTGTGTGTGTGTGTGTGCTTAATTGAGGGATTGGCTGATAAGCTCAAAAGCTTGTTACAGATGCTAAGTATCCCTAGTGCTCATGATTCTGTCTCTTTTCACCCAGGCCAAGAGGGGGGAAATGAACAGAGATGGAAGGCTGTGGGAATGAAGGGATGTATGCACACCTACATTCCTTCCACCCACTCTTCTTTCCTGTTTTGCTCCTCTTGGTCACAGCGGCATACTCCTTTTCCTCCCCCTCTTTTCCTTTATATGTATGCTTTTGTTTGTGTGTGTGTGTGTGTGTGTGTATATGTGTGTATACGGACATCTATGCGTGTCTGTATCTCTGATGCGTTAAGTGTTCTTAAAAGCAGGAATGTGTTAATTTTAGTTCAGCTGGTTGAGAAGTATAGATGTGTGTCATGTGATGTAAGATAGGAAGTCATGCTGGAGTGGTATGTAGGATTAGAAAGCATGCTAATTATAAAAGGGGGATAGATAAAGAGAAAAGAGAGTCTAAGTAAGGTTAAGAGTGAAGATTGACTTTTTTTTTTGCAATATTAGCTACCCATCCCTGAGGGCAGTAACACACACACACACGCACGCACACACACACACACACGTACACAGATATACCTACAAGACACATGGACATACACGGGAGACTGAGCCCACTTTGATGTCACTGATAGCATACATTAAAAGATGGAGCGGTAAAGAGCTACAGCTTCAAAGATGGAGTTGACAAGATAGGAGCATTAACCCCCATCTCCCTTCCTCCCTTTTCTTCTCGTCTTCTTACTCTTATTTCCCCATCTCTCTTCTCTTATCTCTGCCCAGTAAAGGGGTTCTTATGAAAAGAGACAATGAACAAGGGATGGAGCCAGAAAAATGATGGAAGATTGGTGAGGGGTAAAGATAAAGCGAGCTGTAAAATGAGAAAAGGCAAGATAGATGGCAGCAACACAGACATTTGAAAGTGTCCTTCAAAGTCCAAAGCTCCTATCTCAGTCGAATAGTATGGCAGTAGCCTTAAGCTGCTACTGATGCTGTATTAGCCAGCTAGTGAGTTATTAGGGCACTATTAGACTATCTACCTCATTATGCTGATGGCTCAACCATGTCTTCAGGGTTCTTGTCAAAAGTACATTAAAAAACAACTATCAATATTCTTTGGGATACACATTATCTTGTTTATTTTAATATGTGTGTGCGGTAACGTTGTGCAGGGCCTGGGTGTGTGTGAGCCCTGGATGCGTTGTAACCTGCCAGCTTTTATTGCCAGCGGTAAAACATTGCCCCTGGTCTCTAGCTGTGGAGGCTGTGTGTAATATGGATAACCCAGTGGCATTTACACCAGAAAGCGATGGTATTTACAAAGCTTGGTGGACCAGGCCACGCTCCACTTTCTGACCTTAATCTGCTACCAGTAACAGTGTGACTGTGTGCATGTGTGGGTGTGTAGGTTTGTGTGTTGACTGAAATGTTAATGTTCATATGTCACGGGTGTGCAGGCACAGTAACTCCAATGCATAGTTTATTTGAGTTTAATAATGCTATGTATGTGCTGCTTGGTCAGCTGTAGTTTGTTGTCTCCCTTATATCTGTGCTCATAGCTGCATGTTTGTGTTTGTGCATGTGTTTGCATGCTGAAGCCCTTGCTCCATTACTCAGTATCTGCATGTGTCGTGTTCTGTGAGACGTGGGTTCTGCTTCGCCCTGCAGGCACCTTAATTTTACACCACGCTGTGTGCTACACTACACTGCACTGCATGAAAGTGTATGTGTACTCCCTTTCCTGCTCTCTCTTTCTCTCTCCCTATTCATCCACCTCCCTCATAGTTACACTCTCTCACCACAATCAACACTCACCCCTTGCCACGCACACACACACAAACACGCCTAATCAAAGCAGGGAACTCTCTAGATTAGCACTTGAGAAAACTCCCTGAAGACATTCCCTCTTTTTGACCATTTTCAGGTACTCTCTTTCCTCCCCCCACCTCCTCCCACCTAGCTTTAAATTTTTAACCTCCCCACTGAATAAGAGATGTGGCCGTCCTCGTGGGGAAAGGAAAGTTAGAGGGAGGGCATGTAATGAAGGAAGGGAGAAGGAGGGGGAGGCTGAAGGGAAAAGGTTGTCCCTAAACATGCTTTCACATTTATCCCCTAAAAACTCCACTCTGTATGCTCAATAATGCATGGCCATCTCTCACTCCCCAGCTCCTTCCCCCGTCCTCGCATTCCCCTCTTCCTTCATCTCCTTCATCTTCCTCTTGTCGGTTCCCCAAGCTCTCATCACTCTACCCAGCAGATTAACTGCAGGGTGAAACTGAGACCGGCAAAGCAGGGTGATGGTAGCAGGGCATCAGGGACTTAAAAGAGAAAAGAAAAAGAGAGAGAGCCGATGAGTAGATTGTCATTGTATGAATGGAGTTAGTACTTTAAGTATTGATCTAAGTGAGGGAACTTTGGAGTGGTACCACTTCAGAGGGGCCGTACAGCTTGACTGGGCCTGAAAATTGGAGTCCGACTTCAACCAAAAGCCTCAAAATTCAATCTAGCTCGAACAAAGCCTGTGGAGTGACTAAAACCTCTATAATTCCCTAATCATCTCTCCGCTTGCTTTGGTCACTTTCCGAGACAAAATTCCTCTGTACCTTGCCTCAAATCTGTCTGTTCCTGCTCAATAATTAGAACATGAGGTATCGCTTTAAATATAGTACATGCAGTGGTCAGAAGTAGGACATAAAGCAGTGCCATATAAAGTGAAATTAGATGGCATCATCCCCAACAAGCCACAGTAAATGAGATATTCAAGTCCTCTAACCAATGCAAGTCACATGTTTTGTATATTTACTGTCTCTGTCTTTTGTTTTTTATGTGTTGTACTTAGAAGTGCTTTGTCTGCTAGAACTGTTACACTGTAGACATCCAGCGAGCAGAGCGAACCTTTCAGGACTTGTTGTGCATGCACATGGCATCAGCAGCAGCTCCTGTCTGTTTGGGTGAATGGAGTGGTACGCCAGAGACTTCTAAAGATCTCTCCAAGAATTATTTTTTAAGTCTGTTCTTGAGAGTTTTTGAAGAACCCGGAGAGTTTTTGCTTTCAAAGTTTCGTGTTGATTTTTACTCTGAAGGTTTTCCCTTCTCTCTGGTTTCTTTGTTTCTCACCTCAAAGAAGATACCGATTTAATGCTGCCAGAGCAACAGACCATAACAGCATTGGAAATAATACTAATAATGATAAAACAGAAGTAAAACAAGTATTGGTGGATGTTGAAAACAAATCTCAAATCATTAAAATGATGTACTCCTGTATAAAAACAGCTTTCTTTTTTATGGGATGTCATTTTAGTGTAAATCTAAAATTACACAGTGTTATTGATTTAGGGTTATTCTGGGCTGTAAAGCTTTCTGTGTAAAACTACAAACACACTGTTTTTTCTTTCTTCCAGTATCTGAAAAATGTGTGAAGCACTTGATGCAGCACTGGAGCATTTATAGGAGAAAGTTTCTAAAAACATAGTTGTTTGTTGGCTCACAAGGTAGTTTGTTAACCCAAGAAAGATAAAAGCTTGCAGCCACTATGGGAAAGTGCAAATTTTTGGGCGCTGGATCGATGATAACAAGTATGCTGCTTTTTTGAAGCTGGATGAAGGAAACAAACATGAAGGCTGCTGCATTGTTTGCCAGGAAAAAAAAAAAATTAACATACAGTGGCGGATATGAGGAACGGGTTCACACCTGCATACTGAAACACAACATTGCAATGAGAGCCCAATATGTCAGTATTTGTCAATAGTTAGCTTTAAGATTAAGGTTTTTAGCTTTTTCTGGCCTCATTTTGTTTTCTTATCTCTTATTTTTTTAGAAAGCATTAAAGTGACTTTGTGAACTTGCAGGTACTGTTTAGGAAAAAAAGTAGAAGAGATTATTGTAAGAGACATAGTTGGATGGAGACTAATCTTGGCTCAGTAGACGAGAAGATGGATGGTGTTATTGAGGGTAGAGTGAAAGAGAGAGGCACAGAATGAATGAGGCTCAGAGAAGGACGAATGGAGGCAGGAGTGATGTGTGTACGATTGAGGAGAGCTCTGAGGGAGGGAATGAAAGAATGACAAATGATCAAATGGTGAAGAGACATGAAGGAACCAGAGTGATTTAGGAGATGGAGATTGAGGTGAGGTAAAATGAGGAAACTGAGTTAAGTTTACTGTGAAAGAAGAGTGAGAGGTGAAATTAGAAAGCTGAACAAAAAGTTCAGTTTTTTGGATTGGTCTTAGTGACATAATAGGCTGTTATTGACTGTTATATATATATTACAGCTGCAGGAGAGATGATGCTACATGTGTATGTCCTGGCTTTTCCCCTGTAAGTATACAGCATGCAAGAGAAAAAACAGGGTGGACAGAGACCTTTCTCTGCCTTGAAATATTTCTCTTTTCCTCTTTACCTTTCGTTCTTCATGTTTTTCTCTCCGAGGATTAAAACACCTAACAGCAAGGATTTTAATGTCTTACTCTTCTAACAATGTTTGGCTCTCCACTGAGTCTTTCCACTTCCCTCTTTCTGTTCTCCAAATAGGTTATTTAGGGCTTGGTACTTAACTGTACACAGTTGGCGGTCAGTCGACTCACACTCATGCACACACACACACATGCTCAAACACTATGCCACAGGGTCTCCTTGGAGATTGTCTGCTTAATACTGCATAGCACTTAGAGGCATCAACAGGCCCGTGGTGCTCCACTGAGGTGTAGTGCATGAAAGCATGCTAATTCCCCTGAAGTCACTCTATCTATTCCTTTGTGACCCAACCACCATCATCCATCACACAGTTTTCTCACTTGTGCCCCCCCTCAGTTTTCTCTGTAGCTAGCATGGTTTAATGAGCACAGAGAGCACAGAGAATACAGTGTTGTACACACAGTAGCAGGAAATGCAATATGTTGCACGTTATTAATTTATACCGTGGTCCAAGTGTAGCGAGTTTTTCTTGAGAGATTTACTTTCAAGTTGCACTCTCCGTAGGCTATTATGTGTCCTTACTTGAAGGTGCTCATGTTCACATATCTTGCTTCTTTGCATGATTAAATTTCATCAATGAGCACATTAAAATTAATGCAGTTATCTGCTGTGTAAGAGGGATATTCTAAGTTGGAAGAATTGACAGCAGTCATTCTACAGCTGTTGTTCTCGCCTTGTCATGGAGATCAATCAAGTGTCCTGACTAAACAGCTGATTCTTTCTGTAAGAACAACATAGTAATATTCCATGGCTCGACCATTTTAGTCAGTGGTTTCCAGCAGGCCAATGGCTTTGCAAAGAGCTACTTTGTGTTACAGCAAAGATTTTGTTACTATTCAAAATTTAGAGTTTTAGTTTTTTTTTTCGACATTATCAAATAGCTTTTGTGCACCAAAACAGTTTTTTATCTGCTTTAGATAAAATATGTCTTTTTGGCTGGTTAAGAGAAAAAAATCGTCATGATGTACATTTGCTTCGTACTTGTGTTTTCATATCAGTATGCCTATTTTATCATGTGAGGTTTTTTTTCTCCTCTATATGTTGCCATGAAATAACCACGTTTAGCAGAATAATTAAGTACTATAAGCAAGTAATTTAAACAGCATTTGCACTGAGAGTAATCTGTTTCAAGCCGTCTTGATCCATATAAGCAGTTGATCACTACACTGGTATTTATAGAGCCCTACGGTTATGTTTGAGACTGCATTTTAATGAAAGATGCATCACATGGGACAGTTTGTAGCAGATTTAAAACCAGGACAAGTAAATGTGTCAGGGGATCCTGTATCTGTAATGTGAGTAAGCACATATCCCCCATGAGTCCCTCTAAAATGTGTAAAGTAACGCTTTGGAATCTTGCCACTCACCACAATAATTCATAAGCATTTTAAGACTTTTTGTCTAGGGACTCCTTGCATGTTTGTGTGTGTGTGTACGAGTGGTGTTGTGTGTTTGTGAGAGACTGTAAGTGGATGAGTAAATGTATGTGTGTTTGTGTCATAGGGGACCACAGACCCTGTCAGCTCTATTTCTCAACATCATGTAACGGAGGACAGGCCGGCCTTATGAGACCTCAAGCTGAAAAACAGTAAAATGACGTTGCGTGCACACACACACACACACATACACATATCAAGCACACCCATACTCCCACACACACAGTCATCATGGCTTAGGATGGAATCCTGGCCTTGTCATGCACTGTGCAATAATCCAGTTTAGAAGGATTAATTAGGAATTAAGGAGTGTAATGTTATCGGTGCGTGATCCGTTCACATGCGTGCACATGCACACATCTTACTCTGTTTGAGTGTGTATATAGGGCAAGGATTATTCGGAACTAAGAAAGAAAAGTAAAGTAATTTTTTATGAATTTCGTGACTTTATTACTTTCTCATTCAGCTCTCTCTTTTCACTTTCTCTCTGCCTTCTCTCCCTCCTTCTCTGAGTGCCTAACTTATTATCCTCCTTGTTACTCATTACCCTTCCCTGCTCTTCATCCATCCTTACACTCTTTTCCCTTCAACTTTCCTCCCCTCATATGTTTTAGGAACATCCCTTAAAATGACTTTTTTTCTCCCCGCCCTTGTTTTCTTCTACTCTTTTCCCCTCTCTGTGCCATCATTATCTTGTCTTTTTAAGATCCTATTTAGGCTTTCTCTCAATTCTTTTCATCTTTTCAGCCTGGCTTTGTCAAAAGAAGGTAACACTGTGAGAGAGATTTCTATAGCTTTGCCACTCTTTCAAGAAGGCTACAACATTCAGATGTGTCTCTCTGAATGTCCATTTTTTGTCTTGCTTCCCATTTTTTCACAGTTTTTCCTTTATTTCTGTGGTGAATAGTGCAACCGGGAAGCTGTACTACCTACAATTGCTGAGCCCAAGTCTCAGCCCCTTTGCTGTATGAAGCAGCTGTGCTTTCAGAAGAGAGTTGAGTGGCTTACCTTTGTCCTCGAGACGATGCATTCAGTCGTCCTGTTTTTCTACTCCTCCACCCATCTAGCTGCTCATTTGTGGATGTGTGTACACTTGTATGGCCATACTCTCTGCTTTTCTTGCACAATCATCTGAAAAGCAGATTGATAGATGAAAGGCAATAGAAAAAAAAGGGGGGATAAAGAGAAGGAAAATGGAGATGGAGTAAAAACAGGAAAATGCAATAAGCAACAAGGTTGTTTGTGTTTAAAGTGTTTACTGATCTACGCTATTGTGTGTCTACCTGCCAGATTTAGTGAGGTGTGTTGATACTTCCTTAGGCAGACAGTAATGGTATTGTTTTTATTAATGCCTAATTAAAGTTTTAGCATGTGGCTGCTGGAGCTCCTTGTGCTTTTATAACATGGTGCCTCTATGCAGTGTCAGCTGTCTGAACACACTCTGACTTTTTCAGATTTTTGAGTCATGAGCAACAGTTGTTTGAATCAAAACAAGCAATAGCGAGTTGACCACTGTGCTCGCCATCATCCAACTGTGCCTTTTCATGCCACATGCTCTTTCTTTGTCTTCTTTCTTTAGCTGTCTTCTGCTCCCTGCCTCCGCCTTTTCTTCCTCCCTGTCTGCCACCCTCCCTCTCTCTTGTTCCCTCTGGCACTATTGGCAGCACTCTGTCTTTGTCAGGTGTGTGTGAGATAGCCTTAACGCCATTGACTTGGAGCAGATAGGCTTTTGGTTGCCTCAGCCCTTATTCGACTGATTCCTTAACTCTTTTCCTCCCAAACAATAATAAGATGGCCCCTTTTCCTAATTGTTGTCTGTAAATTTAATTAAAAGGTTATAGACATTTGATAAGACATAGTCAGTAAATTGCATGGTACAGCGAACTGCAAATTATGTACCATAAATTGCCACCATTTTCAATGTCTCCTCTTTTTTTTCCATTTTATTCAGTTATTTGTTTTGATTTATGCCAGCATAATAAAAAAATAAACATTTTACCCTTGGTTTACATAAGTAATCCATCAGTAAAATTCATGAACTTTTTGGTTTAGTCATAGTTGTTGTTCTACATAATGTTGGGAAAGATTGTTTTTGAGAACTGGCTGCTACACACTAATATATTCATGACATACAGGAAGTTGTCAGAAAATCAAAACTTGGAGACAGAAGGATAAGCATAATGTAAGAGTAATTTGAGTTTGTGTAAGTGAGATAGCTTGTCTCCAGGCCATGAATGCATCACACTTGTAGTTTTCCGGCAGTTTCCCAGATGACAATAAAATAACTTTTTCAAAAAGGAATAAAAGCAGGCAAAGAGTTAGCTGTGATGGATTATGTACCTCAAGCAAGTTTCGAGTTTTTGTGAGTTGACTTTCATCCTGAACTACATCAACAAAGTTTCCAAAACCAGCTCAGAACAGCAGACCTTGGTATACTGTCAGCTTATTAAAATCCTTTGGCACATGTTATGGCTTAGATATTTACACATCCAGTGATGGAAGTTCATGTTGAAGAGTGGGAACGTGTCAAAGAGTTAGCTGTGATGGAAACACAGGGGAACACCGGAATATTTCTGACTAAATGACGTGCATGTGCTTGCTGGATAACTCACATTGACTTGTCTGTGTTTGTAATTCAAAAGAGCTGCCCCCATATTTGAAATTGTAGCTTTTAGGAAACAACTAGTGGTACAACCCTGTAAACCATAGCAGTTTGCAGAAAGCAGCACAAAGTCTTCAAACATGTGTTGAGTGTGTTAATTCTCACTCGGAACCCCTCTATATTCAGTGGATCATGTGACTCAGTTGAGTGCAAAAAAATATCATGCAATGGTGCTTTAACACCTGAAATCCTGCAAGCCTATTAATTGATCGGTACAGTAATTGTTAAAAAATAACATGTAGCTTTTTTTAATTTCTAAAACAGTTGGATATTTATTCTACAATTTCACATCATGATTATTTTAATGTATTTGCCATGTCGAAATGATCTGAGGTTCAAAATGTTAAGCTTCTTTCAGCGTCTGTGGCTCTGTTCTGTTTAAATTTGAAATTGTGTGTCTGTCTGTGTCTAAGAAAGAGAAAAAAAGAGAGTAACAAGGCCAGCTCTGCCTTCAGGCTGTTTGGCCCCAAACGCTCATCAGCCTGCTGGTGCTGAAACAGAGAGCCTTCTGCCCCCTGCCACTGTACAACCACCAAACACACTGACACAGACACAAGATAGAGTGATATAAACACAGGCGCACATTAGGAAACCCACGTGCATCCGTAACACACAAAATCAAAGTTTCTGAGTAAATCATCTTTCCCATCTCTTGCCGTCATCCTTACTTGTTATATCAGTGCATTCCATCTTCTTTTATCCACCTCCCTAATCTGTCTGTGCCTCTATCAGACACTTTCTATTCCCATATCTTGCCTTTGAGACAAGCTCTCTTTTCTAACTCCTCCACTCCCTTTATCCTTATCTTGTTTCCTCGCAGCTCCATACATCCACTAGCTTTAGATTACTTTAAGAATGTTTCTAGTCCCCTCTCCCCTCTTTTCCATCTCTCTTTCTGTTACTCTGTCTCCATTTCTCCCTGCCCCCCTCCTCATCTTTCCCCACTCCTTTCCATGCCTCCCTCTCTTCTCAGCAGTGGTTTTTAATGCATTATGAAAATGGACTGGGGCTATGAAAGCGAAACAGGACAAGTTTGGCTGTTTAATGTGACTCCTTTCACTCCTCATCTGCCTCATTGGCAGCCTGCATTTGTGTGTGTGTGTGTGTGTGTTTCCATGCTACTGTGAGAAGTTGTGCTTTTTGTGTGCATATTGGTATGCTCGTGTGCGCACACAACCACACTCTGTGCCTTTTTCTCTTTTTTTTTTTTTTGACTCAATGTGACCTACACATCAGCTGGTCTTCAGACATGTAGTGACACGTTCTCGCTCTTTAACATGAACTTCCATCACTCTTGATGCACACATGCACACACTTTGGGCAAGCATTAAACTGCATGAATAATAGAGTAGACCAGCAGACATCGTGGAACACATGTTTCTCTGGGACGTGTGTTAATGGAAAAGAGTGTAAGGGCATGGATAGAAGGATGAAGGAAGCTGGAAAGGGGTGTTCATGAGACAGAGCACAAGTTCTGCCCTACAGGGTGATGTGACCTGGATGTAAGTCTCCTCATTTCCATCTTTCTTACTCTTTCTTTCTCACATTTATATCAATCTCTCCTTCACTCCCTTCACTGTATTCCCTCTTTGTTAATTTGTATGAAGTTAAAGCTCTTTATCTCTGGAGAGAGGGAGATCATCCTGTGGAGAGATGGAGCCAGATGAGCTCATTGGATGGATAGAGATGAAGTGATGGTAGATACAGAGTGGGAGGAATACAACTGATAAAAAAGAGGGGCTAAGAATTAAAATGATGGAGTATTGAAACCAAGTTTGCCAATTGTTGGCCAACTGCTGACAGTACAGCAGTCACTGGTTAGTTGTGTGATGTCTGATAGTTACGATGGAGAATGTGAGGCAGTTAAGAGGTCACAGAGCCACTTCATACCTTAATGTCAAGGCAGAGTATTTGAATAGACTTCATAAAGCACAATGTGTTTGAGCTAGAAGTTTAATGAACTTTTACTGTGCTACTTGAGAGAACAGTAGCATTGATTTTAAAATAGCCTCAGTCTTATATTGTCATTTCTTTTTTTCCTTCCCAGCCTCCCCATTTCTGCCTCTCTGCTACCTCCTCTCTTGCTTGCTCTTTCTCTCTGATGTTGCAGAGCGAGTGTGAATATATGTATGTGTGTGTGTGTGTGTGTGTGTGTGTGTGTGTGTGGCTGGTGGTGGATATTCTGAGCACAGGCGGCGTATGTGTGCACATCAGGGTTTAATTGCGGTGTGCATAGAAACGAGTGTAATTAGCCAGCATTCGCTTCCCTGCCGCCCGGCTAACAACCAGCATCCCCTCTGTGCCTGCTCTTTCTCTCTCTGCCTTTCTTCTTTGTCTCCTTCCCTCCCTCTCTCTTGTCTCATGCCTGTTGCCACAACGACAAGCCCCACTCCACCATTGTTCCCCGCTGTTCTCCAAGAACAAAGGAGGAGGCTATTAGCTCCCTGAGAGAGGAGTGGTGGAAATGGAGGAGAGGGATAGAGAAAGAGAGAAAGGATTGCTGTGAGGGTGGGATGATGAGATGAGAGTGTGAGAGAGAATTTGCAAACAAGTGAGGGAAGTAGAGAGACGAGCATGGAAGAAGTGAACAAGGAGACAAAGAGATGGAGTAACAGAACAAGAGTTTGGGAGATTTACAACAGGGAGGAGAGAGAAGGGAAAAACTAGAGAAATAAAATGGGAACAGGACTTTGAGCGAATTAAAGGAGTAGAGACAGGTTAGAGGAGAAGAATGGCTTTTGCAGCAGAGTGAGAGAAAATTGAGATTGAATAAGTCATTAAATTTAATTTAGAGAAACATACTTAGTCTCTTTGCAGAGTTTCATACCATCTACCTTTTTTCCTTTATAATCTCTCCTTCCTTTTCTCACTCCCCTTTTTGCCCTTCCTCAGTCCATTACAACTAGAATTTGAGTCTGTGTGGTTTTGTGTGTATACGCATACACCTTGAACTTTTTTCTCTTTTTTTTTTTTACACTTATAGCTTGTGTGTCCTTGCTCTCCTTGCTTGTGAGTGTGTGTATGAGCACACTTTGTGAGAGTCATTAGTAGCGAGAGTAGGCGGGTAATGCGCTGTCTGCAATGCTGGCCATCTGAATGTTAACAGATTGTAACACAGGACAGAAAGTGAATTTGGTTTCCCAAGGAAAATGGAGCAAATTACACTTTTATAGCTCTCTGCCACTATCCTTTGCTCCCGCCATTACTCACTGGGTGTAGCGAGAGAGATGAGGGGAGCGAGAGAATGAGAGAACAAGTGATTGGGAAGATGTCCTTACCGAGGAGAATGGTTGAGGTGTGATGGTAAAACTGTGGCTTATGGAGAAATGCAGGGACAACTTTTTAACGCAGTTGATAACCTCTATCTGTTTTTGACCTTCTTATTGAGATATAGTTGAGGGATGAATGCCTGCTATAATTCGAGGGAAAGTTTAGGGAATTGTCAAGATTTCCATCCCAAGCTGAAATCTACAATATCCGTACACAGTAAAACCTTGAAGTTTAATCCTACTGTGAAGACATCCTGTACATGTATTATATTTGGATTAAGATATTTAGGTGCAGTGTACAAGGGAAATGTAACTGCATGGTGCATTAGTCATTTCAGATGGAAAGTTATGCTAGATATGTGTTGACTTAATTATATAAATTTTAATAATTTACAATAATGCTAAATACTAAATGTACTATATGAACATGTCAGGGAGATTAGTTTAAGTTATTCTGTTAAATTGCTATGCTAACGTAGGCTTGTGATAAGTCCTTAATCTAAGACTTGCAAGCCAGTAACTTTAGGTCTCCCCTTCTGTGTGGCATTAGATGTGAAAGTGTTATCTCACTTCCCTGGGTTAACGTAACCTTCCTGTCCGAAGGATTGAATGTGGTTAACTCACTCCCAACTTGGCCCAACTAGTTTTTTAGACAAATCTTACTTTCTAATGTACAATAGTGTAGCAATGTCAAAAGTCGCTTCAGTGTTCCTGCAAAGTGGTTAAGTAGCTGTGAGGCTTTTTCTGCGTTGTGATTTTGGGTTTAATAGTCATAAAATTGGTGCTGCTGAATATTGTGGAATCAGCTCTCGGGGTTCTCTTTTTTTAAAAGGCGAAGAACTGTGGAGGATAACAATTAAACATCTTCTCTGTGAATTAAATATATTTATGACATCCAAAAGTTTGTTTGTGACAACTACATCTGTTGTGCAAATCCCCTGACAGTTACAAATTACTTTAAGCAAATGCTAATGATGACTGACAAGCAGTAAGCGATTATGACAGATCTTGAATGTGACAGATGGAGATAACATTAGTTGTATAATCTGACAGGACAAGCTGCTTTACAGCTCTGAATGCAGGAGTTCTCAGTCAAGCTTAAATAATGATATGATGTGCTTAGAGGTGTAATTCTGAGAGTTTTACTACTGTTCATTATCTGGCACCTGTTGGTCATTTAGACTCAAATGTTACCAAAACAGCTTCTATGGACCCATCTAAAAATAACTTTGTCCCTTTGTTTTATTTACTTCAGAGCTAAAAAAGACATAAAAATTGTTAGAATATCAAAATGAAACAAAGCAGAGTTTCTTCAAGAATTTTTTTGCCGAGGCCTCAATATTGACATCAAATGAACACAACAGTTAATTGCTGCACGTACATAACAAAAGAGGTTAATGTTAATAAATTTTGGAGGTAAAGCTTTACTGCAAAAGTTAGCGTTGTAAATCTGCATTATTAGAAAAATAACAGTCTTAACACATCTTTGATTAGTGAAACAGCCAGGCTAAAACTTAATGTGCAAAACTGTAGTGAAATCTGTGATTTTTGGTTTTAAAAAACTCTGGCTTTACCCCTTTGACCCTGGGTCAAATTAAATTAACTGTTTTACTCATTAAAGTTGATTTGCTTTTAAGATTCATATCACCCATGCCCACCTTAACAGAATGCATATATTATCTAATTCACTGCAGACTTTTGGTCCGCTTTTTGACACCGTTAAGTGTTTAAATTTTAAAGACTGTGACCAAAGTTCAGTCACTTTATTCAAGGAGTCACAGAATTTCATAGACACATGAAATTAATTTAATTACCTTCTCTAGCATCAGTGGCTGGTTAATAATATAGTTCTTTCATCTTAAAGGAATTCAGCAATATTCTATTGGATGTGGACTCCTGGTAATAACTGTTTTTGTCTTACATTAAATAAACAGAGCCCATATGTGTGTTATCAAATATGACTCTATGATGATTTTAAAAAATGCATCTTATAAATGTTCCCTTTAATCTAAGATATTAGTAACATCCATGGATCTGCTCTCTTGTCATTATTTGCATTTCTGTTAAATAGCTGAATTTAAAAGCCACGATATGGTTGTGAGAGACAGTCAGGATCCTGTTTCACCATCAAGTCATGATGAAGCAACATAAGAGAGAGATGGCTTTTGATTTGGGAATTAAAGCAAAGCTTAGCTAGAGTAAAACAGCAGTCAAGGTTGGTTGAAGGGCAACATTTCTCAGCCAGGCAGTGGATGTGTTGGTGCTCAGGCACGCGCGCGCACACACACACACACACACACACACACACACACACACACACGTATGCGCCATCATATGAGGATTCACCTTCCTGACCTGGCGGCTCTTTTTTTCTCCAGTAGGAGATGGAGAATATCTTTACTGGCAATGCGTTTCTTCTTAGCATCAAAAAAAATTGTATTCCTTCCTCCTGGAGGGAGTAGTGATGGTGTCTCCATCACTCCCAACCCCACCTGTCTCCTTCTGGTTGTTTCTTTTTCTCCTCTTTTCCTCTCCTTCCTCTTCCCTTCTTCCTGCATCTCTCTCTCCCTCCATCTGCTACCCTCCCTGAGCTGACATTTGCTGTCAGGCAGCCTTATTATTTTGTTCCTCAGATTTCTGATTAGGATTCTCTTGTTTCCTCTCTTTCTCTCCGTCTTTGTTCCCCTCTCTGTTTCTCTCTTCTTCCTCAAGCCTTCCTGCACAAACAACTCAGTCTAATAATGTTTCCTTCCCTGCTCAATCTCTTACTTTTTTGTTCTTTCTTTGCCGCATTCAATTGAGCAATCTCTAATTCGGTCTATCTCCCACTATCTCATCTTCTATTGCACCTCTGTCATTTCTCACTGTTTCTCTCTCTCTCTCTCTCTCTGTTTTTAAAGGTCAGTTTTGTTTTTTTCGCTTCTCCCCATAAAGTTCTTGCTGCAGTCACTCCCAAGGACTCTGTGTCTCTGGTTTTAATTATACTCTGTGGGCCCTGTACCCTGTCCCTGTAGAAACATCCACACATGCAGGTTTATGCACCCGCCCACGTGCACAGACGTGGAGCAGACTTGCACAGAGTAAACAAAGTAAGCTCAACCATGATTGTCCAGCTGTTCATGAAGACTGCATATTCTCCTCACTGGTCCCCTAAACACACACTTAGTTTGTAATTAGTTCTTGAAACTACGTGAGAACTTGTAAATAAATTGGCCACGGATTGATCAGCGGGCTGTGATAGTGTGTGTGGATATCTGGTCCATGCTGAGGTCTACCAAAGTAGCTGTAGTTCATCATGCAACTGGACAGCAAAGGAGACAGGAGAGCGTTGTCATGGTGATAAGAATCCCTAGAGGGTGTATTTTCCCCCCTCATTCTCTCCACAAGTCTGCATCATGTCAACTTGCTGTAATTTTTTCCTCTCTCGTTGGTTCTCATTGCATCTTTCCGTCTTTGTCTTACCATCCCTCTTCTCTCTCTGCCTGTCACACTCTGCCCTCTTTTTGTTTCTTTGTCTCAACGATGTCTCTTGCAGGCTTTTCCCGCTTTCTCATAATGTCTTCTTTTGTTCCCATCTTTCTACTTATTTCTTCCTCTCTCTCTTCTTTTTTGTGTCCCTGTGGTCCTCACCTCTTGTCCAGCCGTTAAGGGAGGGAGAAACAGAGGAGGGAAAGGAATGCTAATTTTATCGCCACAGCGGCTGAGTGCAGAAGGAGAGACAGAAAGAGAGAGAAAGAAAATGTCACTCGTCTGAGAAAATGAGATGGCCATTGCACTGTGTATGTGTGTGTCTGCGTCTCAACAGAAAGGATCAGGGTGACAGTCTGAGTGACATTTCATGTATTTTCCTCCGCTTTGCCTTGCTCCCCTGCCAAGTAAATGATATATATATATACCTATATAGGTGTGCAGGTTTTTTGTGTAGGGGGCAAATGCTAATGTATGTTTTCTGTGTCTGCACATTTGCTTTTTTATTTTTTTTTTCATCCAGTGCAAGAGCTGTTTTTTACCCTTTCTTTGTTTTCCAAGTCAATCATCTGTCTCTCTCACTTTTTCTTCGTTCCACTGTTCGCTCTCTTCACCCCTCACTCATGTCGGAAATGTAATCAGGTTCGGGGGCTGCGGTGAGGGGAAAGAGGGGGATCATGGTGGGAGGAGAAGGAGGGGGTGAGGGCTCAGAAGAGAACGTGGGATAGAGGAAGAAAAAGGCATTTGTATGTGTACCCAATTACCATTCCAGCCAGCCCAAAGTCACCTTCGAAGAGAACGGACGCACGCGCTCTCAAAATAGCTACTTCCATCCCGCCTTGTGTGTGTGTATGTGTGTTGGTTACAGTGGTGATGAGGTAGACTGAATAATGTGATGGCCTTCCTCTCCTCCGTGAGCTCAGGGCTTATTACGTGTGTGTCGTCCTTGTGTGTAATTGTTGCTCTCTGTGTGTGTGTGTGTGTGTGTGTGTGTGTGTGTGTGTGTGTGTGTGTGTGTGTGTGTGTGTGTGTGTGAGAGAG
>JAQNCA010000032.1:12622875-12636454 GCA_029783725.1 Acanthurus tractus | reverse complement strand
TCAAATATATTTTTCTATTGTTTAGTTTATTTGTGGGGTGGGGGATTTTTTTTTTTTTTTTTTTTTTAGGAGGGGGTAAAACTGATTTCTCAAACTGGAAACCCAGCAGCACCCCAATGGATCTTTGATGAGAGAGACATTTCCCCAGGTTCCCACACAGAGGTGGAGGTTGCCAGATCATTGTTGTCATCCCCCTGCAGCTACTTAGTTTGTCTATGATCCCGAGTTATTGATGTATTTCAAACACCTGCAGTAGTTTTCCCAAAGCTTTTGCAACAAAGGAAAGGTTCACATACACAAATGCAAAGAAGTGTTCTCTGTGTTCCCTGCAGTATGGATTGTAGGATCAAAACATTTGGTTTTCCACTGATTCAAAGCTGTAAATAAAATACACTAAATTCTAGTTGCAACAGGGAACTATGGGTTTGTATATATGGAAAGATGACTGTGTGTCTGTCTAGTATGATAATCATCATAATTGGGGCAAAGTCTTGCCGGAATTGGGCTCTCATTACCCTTTTCTTTCTTCGTATAGTGTTGCCCATTCACACAGTCTTTCCCCTCATGCTTATCTGTCATCCTTTTTGCTCCACAGTCTCTTCCCCACAATACTGCCTTCCTTCACAATTGCTCCACTTTGTTACTCATCCCCTTTATCTCTCTTCCAGCATTGCGCTCTTCATCTTTTTTCCTTGTCTTTTCTTTCCTCTCCTCTTTTCTCCTCCCCTCTCTAGTTTCCTTGGCTTGGTCATATTAACATGTTGTCTGAAAAAAAACATAGTGACAAGCACCAGAAAGCAGCCCAATCTTTTTGCCTCCAGTCAGACACACAATTTCAAGTTTAAGTGTGTGTCCTGCAAGCAATGGCTGACATTAGAAAAGGCAAAACTCCCTCCTCCTCCCCAGCCCTCTTATTGTCTTTGGGCGTTGCTCAAGGGGTAATTAGACTTAGCAGAACTGGCCCTTGTCCACCCCTTTTGCCACATATGTGTGTATGCTTGTACATATGTGTGTGTGCATGCTCCCGTGTGAGTTTGTGCATGCATGCCAATCTTTCCACCATGCGGTCAAGTCACAATTGCTAATCAGGCCTGCGAGCCTTTCCTGAAGAGACCAAGAGGAGGAGAGAGGAGGGGGTAGAGAACTGGGAAGTGAGAGAGCAAATGAGTGAGTGCTTTCTTTTGTCCTCATCACTGAAGCAAAGATAAAGACAAGTGAAGGGATGGATGGATGGAGACAAGAGGACAGAAACTGAGGGATTAGCTAAGGATGAGTGTGTGCTCCAGCCCTGCAACGAGCTTTTAACTGTCCTCATGTAGACCCCCATTTTTCTCTGTCCTCCTTTCATCTATTTTGCTTTGCATAAGTCAGAACTGCTTGTATTCATAAAGTGTCTCTCTATCACTTACCCATGCTAGTTTTTTTTCACTCTCCCGTGTGCTTGCTCCTTCTTGTTCCCACTAGCTCTCTGCTATCTTTCCATAAGGTAATAATGAATATTTGAGGGCTGTAAGGAGCGCAGCACCTAATCCTTTTTGCACAGGGCAAAATGTGCCACATGGGGTGCATGTGTGTTACAGTTCATCTAACTTTTTAATTGAGATAGAAACCCAATTTATAAGTTTTCATTTCTACCTCTGTGCTTATGTAAATGAGACTTTCTGCATGGTTGTGCATATGTCATAGGAGCGGTGAGGATGGAGACTACACTTCATAAGCAGGGAAATGTCAGTACATTTGGCAGGCAGCTGGCCCCGCTCATAGAGAGTAGCATTAAGCTGCAAGACCTGAGTTCAAGCAACTGACAGAATAAAGTGTCCATGTACAAGAGGTTGTGAACCCCCTGCTGCTGAGCGAAGGTTAGGTGGGGGAGCAAACTCTAATTTCCTTATTGGAATGAAGAAGTATCAAGTTATCAGCAGTTCTTAATTGCCACTCTCATAGACTGTACAGATAGACAGCCAGAGCTTCTGCGATGGCTGCTCTAAGCTCCTTAGTCAGTCTTATACACAGACATAAGTTGAGCATGTAAGTGTTTGGCGCATGCCTCCCACAGCATGAGAAACAGGGATCAGGGCTGATTGATACCCAGCATAACATTAAGTGAGCCCTTAATGATGTAATTCACTCTCCTCCCCGTAGAGGGAGCACTCCACTGTGAAGGCCAGTGCAGCGTCAAGGACATTCACACTCTGAATAACAAACACTAAAGCACCTCACAGACTACCAGAGTACCACAGAAAATCTACTTACATACTCAGTGAGTCACTCAGTCAGCTAGACACACATGCACACAGACTGGTTTGTGAGTGGGAACATTAAACCGTTGTGTTTTCCTGTTGTTTCCATGTACCCCATTCAAGGCGCAGGTGTTGTGGCTGACTCAAGGTCGCATCCTCATCGTCTATGTCCTTTAAACCAACTTCTCTCTATCTCTCTCCCCTTTATTTGCTTTCTCATCGTCTCAGTTTTCACACCTTTATTTGCTCTCGCTCCTTTTGATTTAATTTCCCTCTCTCCTTTACACTCTGTAGCTCTCCCTCACTCCCTCTATCTCTCCTCCTTGTAATTAGCCAGTGTAATTGCTGTAGTAAATCTTTTCTGCTGTCCCAAGGAGACTGGCTGATATAGGACTGATTTAATAAGCACACCATAGCAGCTCACCTCTTCCTCTGTGTGTGTATGTGAGTGAGTGTGTGTGTGTATGTGAGTGAGTATGTGTGAGTTGAGAAAGGGGTGTCTGACTGTGTCCTCTGTTATTTGCTATGGGGATTTATGGGCTGTTTGTGTGGTTTCAGCAAGTGCGAATTTGAGTTCAAGGTAATGCTCTGTCGTTGTGTCGACTGTAGTGTACCTTATCAGCAATGCAGGCAGCATACTCTGTGTGTGTGTGTCTCATCAGTGATGCCGTTACATGCCGTGTGTGCGTCATCACTGAAAGACCTTCATGGCCAGAAGAGCAGAGAGAGGTCAGAATGGCCCTGAGAGAAAAACACTGGCACACACATGCATGCACACGGACCCACTTTTTCCAAGGCCCAACACTTCTACACACTCATTTTGGCCTCTGTCTCACCCCTTTTGTGTCCCCATGCTACCACATGTATGTACACTCACACACACAGATAATACATTCCCTCTTTGTTCTTTTTTTCCCTTCTCCTTTTCCTTCACTTCCAATCATAGCCCTAACCCTTGGACAGCAGGTAAGATGGAGTGTGAAGGTAATAAACAGCATATCCAGGTGTTGGGGTTTGCCTGACCTATCAAGCAACAGTACCCCAATTTCACCAGTGGAGGGCACTGTGACTCCACACATAAAAAGTACCCTCACTGAAGGATCCTCACTTAGTGCCTCCTGTAGTTACATATAAATCAAAAAAATAACTTATAAGTGTATTTACACAGCAATACAGTACAGTAAGTAAAATCTAAAAATATCTCAAATTGTGATGTGAATTGCGATTGTGTTTTTTTTTTATTATTAATCAAGGCAAATATACAAGATGTGCATTTGAAGGAGTGAACTGATGGTCTGTGGTATATTATTCTAAAAATAAAGTTCTCAGAGTTAAAAGTAATCAAAAATAATTTAAATTCAAAATGCCACAGCATTAACACACAAGCCACTTAATACATGAGCTAAGAATTGAAATATCAGAATCCTTAATCATCCAAATGGTTTAGTTAAAGTAAAGTGTTAATGATTGTTTTTAATTTTGAGCAACTTGGTATCTTGATTACTCATTTAAGTAAAAAAAAAAAAAAAAGCATTGATGGTTTATGCTGGTTATTTTAAATTTAAATCAAAAACAGTATGTGTAAAAATAAATGTTATGTGTTATTGTTCACTTTTAGAAACATCAAATAAGCCTATTATGTTTTATACATGCTAAGAAACATATTTTTATTTGCCTGAAGTTAAAAAAAAAATTGAAACTTTTAAAAATTAAAAAAAAATAAATTAAAGGTTGGTGCCTTTCAGTCTTTATTGCATGTGTGTTTATTAGACCAAGGAGGCCAAGTCTAATGAGCAGATGGTAAAATAAAATTCAATTCTGTTTTTTTAATCTCCTTGATATTTTTTAGCGATGGTTTTCTAATATTTTTATGTGTCTAAAGCAGATAATATGTGATAATATCCAACTTTGTGTTAGTGTAGAAAATGTCAGCTGCAGTTACACTGTTCATGCACCAGGGGTGCGCAAGGGAGCACAGTCTTAGCCCCTCCCAAAAACCCTCCCCCTGCATCCAGGCCCTCCCACATCCTGCCCCCGTCCCCCCTCCTCACTGCCCCACCCTGCCATCTGGTCCTTTTCACACAATCCCACATACACACACATATGTGCACACACACAATCAGGAATTTTTTTCTCTCCGTTTCCTTTCACAGTGAAAAAAAACAGGATGAAGGGGCTCTTTCAGACTCGAGGTTACCGTGGAAACCCCCTTATTCTTCTTCTGTCAAACTTGCTTTCATTGTGACACACACGCACACACTTTTATATAGAAAGTGACAGAATGTTGGACCTTTAAAGTTTAAAGGGACCAAGTCTACAGCTGTCCTTCTGTCTGCCATAGCTTTCCCCCTCTGTTTACTTTAGACAAAGCACTTCTCCCCGTTCTCTTTTTCTTTTTTGTCTTGTTTATCTTTTTGAACTAATGCTTTAACATTCATAAAGTAAAACAGTCTTTTTAAGTTTTTCCTGAAATGTATTTACTCTTTGCTGATGTTTAAAGTTGGAAAAAGATTTGTTTGTGTCTCTGTGGTTCTTTCTCTTGAGCAACCTCTGCAACTTTTTCCATAGAACTGCTAACCACATAAATATTGATGTTGAAACTAGAAACCCTCTCCTCTGTTCCAGTTTAGACAATCTTCAGCCCTGGAATGCTTAATGGAAAAAAAAAGTCTTAGTTTGAAGTTATATAAAGTTAATGTTATGCCTTTCTCATATCTTGCCACCAGAGGGCCTATGCAAAACAGTTTTAGGGCTACAGATTTACAATAGGGCACATCATCTGAAAGCTTGTAGTGGGTTAAAAATAAACTGCAGCGCTCCACATGCAGGGAGTAGTGATGAGGAGATGAATAGACCACATGAAAGGACAGTTAAAGAGATGAAAAAGAGTAGAGGCTATGCTTTCTGGGAATTAACTATTCTTTACAGAAAGAAAAGAGTTCTGACAATTTAGTTCAGAGTGGTCAGGGAAGAAAGTGTACTGTGTATTTTTTCCTCTCTTTGTGCTGTTTTTCTTTTTTTCATCAGTCTTTCCAAAGTTTTTTTGTTCTCCAAGCCTGGCTACACATCACCTTCTCCACTGCACTTTTTCTCCTTTTAAGGAGTGAGGGAACTAGAGAGGAAGGGAATAGGAGAGGGGGGGGTGCAGTGAAGGACACACTCAGGTCTGCTGACTGATAAACAGACTCCTCTTTGTGCAGATAGACAAGGACAGACACACACATACACACACTGGGTTACATATTGACAGAGACCTCTGCATGACTTGGCTCCTCATGATTCTGCCCCTGCCATCTCCCTTTTTTTCTCTCTCTCTTCCAACTTAATTAAAAACAGAAGTCAGAAATGGAAGAATTTTGTTTTCCTCTCATGACACATATGTGCGTTTCTACGTGCACAGCCACTCACACACAAAGACCCGGCTGACCCCCCCTTTTTTTCATCATCTCTCAATGCCAAGCAGCTGTTGGGTAGTTAAGGAGGGGGGTGTTCCAGGAAAAGAGAAATATGCATGTGTGTGTGAGTGTGTGTGAGTGTGTGTGTCTGGGTGGGTGGGTGGGTGTCTGAGTGATAGAAGGGGTAGTAGTGATTTGTTTCAACAAAAGGGACTTTCTTTGTGTTTCGGTATAACAAAAAGACAGCTGGGATGATAAAACATGTGGACGGTGAGAAGTCAGCACTCGATGAGAGTATTCCAGTGTGCATCCGTATGTTTGTGTGTGTGTGTGTGTGTGTGTGTCCGGTCACACATGCTTTCTGCCTCTGTCATCTCCTCTCCTCCCCCACAATGACTAAGTGCAACATGGTGCAGTGTGTTTTTACCTCCAGTAGAGGTGCCATCAGCTCATAAATGAAATGAGCCGGCAGTGCTTGTGGAAACCAGAGCAGCCATTTTACAATCTGCACACCAGACCCCATTTTATGAATCAGGCATGATGTCAACATAGCAGAGACTGATTCCATTGGTTAGAGTGCAGCTGGCACTGTAGCTTTTAAAGCATGGATACACACACACACACACACACAGATGCATGCTCACTGCTCTCTGTCTCTCTGACATACACAGGCACACACTGACCTAGTGACATGATGGCGTCACTAGGTCACCAGTCTTGTCCCAGACCAGCTGGATTATCACTCTTTAAGACTATTTACTCTCCAGGTTAAACGTTCCCCTGCGCTGTAAGATTTGTGCTTTATACAAGTAAGCATGTGCGCTTGTCTGTGTGTGAACAGGGTGTTAAGGGATATTAAGCTTTTACTGATATTATTAGATTTACTCTCAGATGTCTTTAGTTCTCTCAGTATTATCTTCAGGCATTATTTCCCTCATTTTTTAGATGTCACTGTTTTAGAGAAGTTGTTTATTTCAGTTTTTCAGTCTCCCTGTTTGTGTCCCTGTCTTCAGATGTTTATTTGTAGATTCTTGTCACTTCCTCTGTGTTTCTTCCTAACCTTTCAGCTGTGATTAGCCGTGTTTATGCTTTTGTGTGAAGATATTTATGTAGTTTCCTCTCAGATGTCCTGATGGATTTTCCTACCCTCTGTGTCTGTAATGGTTGACTTCCTGCTATGGTTTCCTGCTCTCAGCAGGGCCCATGGCTGGAGTGTTGGACACACAGTAGTATTGTTGATTCATGGTCTTGATACACACGGCTGATTATACTTACGAAACACAAACCTTCAGTTAGTGGTAGAAGTGCAGAGTTACAACAGATTGGATTGCCTAATAAATTGAGTTAAACTTTGAATAAAAGTGATGTTTTCATAGACAGAGTTCTGAAGCTAACACTGAGTGAAACAATGAGACTTATTGAAACAACAGTCCACTGACTGACTGTTTGTGTACGTGCTTGTTCTAAATGGAGAAATGAGGCGCTCATTAAGAGGCCTGGACTCATTAACAGACTCTCTGTCTGATTGGCCTCTCATTTAGACACAAAGCACTGCTTGACTGGACATATGAAAGGATAGACAGATGAAATGACTGAGTTGTTATGCTGTTTTTCTGTGTCTGTACAGATAATACTAAGCACTGTCTCTATTTGAATGAGATATCATTTGTGATGATTGCAGACAGATTTTGGAGAAAAAGATGGTGTTGTGACAGTGAGGTAGTGAAGAAATTAGGCCACGTGCAGTTCAGAAGGCTGAGGTTAGCTAAGACTATTTTACAGTGAATAAAAATGTTAGTATCACTCAGGCGTTTTTACAGTGGTTAACAGTTGTTTTAGTCCAGTTGTGTCTTTTTTAGACAAGCACTTGATTTAGGTTCTGATGTCACTACAGGAGTCATCCTTAGGCAGTGGAAGCAGGTGGGCTGTATTGTTTGTCTGAGTGTTTCGGACAGGCAGTGATAAAGAGAGACAACATGATCTTAGTGAACATGCTGTACCAGCACTCATACTGGCTTTCTTCCTGGCAGTGAGTCTTGTTTCCTGTCATATTTTTAACATGGACACAGCCTTGCAGAGAATTAGATAAAAACGAAAGACTAGAGCAAGAAGTAGGCAGTAGAGATGCTCCAGTGTTAAGCCTCACACAAAAGGACGAGGGATGGTAGAGGCCTTGGTTTCTTTTCAAAATTTTCCAAGCACTGTTGATTAGGAACTGTTCTGATTTTAAAATTTGAGACATACTCCAAGGCCTTTCACACATAAGTCCTTGCATTTGCCGAGCTGTAACCACAAAATGTTAAGTGTGCATTCCCCTTAAATGTCTCAACAGCTGATGATTATGAATGATTTTCATCTTGACATACAGAGTTTGTGCTGCACTTTAAAAATAACATTAAACTGAGTTTGAGTGGTTAGATAATGCAGGTGGGAACAAGTGAACAGCTGTGACGTCCAGCACTCTGATGCCCGCTGACCTTAGATCTGATGAGCCTGTGTACAGTGGGCTGTTATGTGGTCAAACTCATTTGCTTGTTCATCTTTCACTCCTCATTCTCATCCAGTGCACATTCACCCCCCCCCACACACACACGCTGACACATCCTTACAGTCACAGTCCTGACCTTGCCAGAACAAGTTAATGTGAAGAGTGTGTGTGTATGAAACATGCTATACATGCATGTGTGTAAGCTGATTGCAAACTTCAAATGCCTTACAGCTAAGACACGTCCAACCATATTTACCATGCCCACACACCAAGGACATCTTTCCCCCAGTGTTACAGCCATTTCACAGCAGTTCCATCTTTCCCAAGGCCACTGATACAATAATCCTAACACCTCCATGACACCATACAGTTGGGAGAGGGTAAAAAAAAATCGTGAAGCCTGTGCTAAGTCTGTCAGTTTTTATAGCCATCACATATACCCTCTATCCATCCCTTTTATCCACTCATTTCTCTATTAAGGAACCCACTGACTCAACAACTGTCCTTCTTTCCAACTTTTTTTCTATTTATATCCTACTGTACTAGTCAAAAAAATTGATTTCTGACAGTGTCCTCTCTCCTCTTTCCACCTTTGACATTTTCTCCTCCCTTCCCATCCCTATATTCACCTCTCCAGCCAAAACGGAGCAAGAGGGTGGAGATGTCAAGAAGCTGGCGCAGAAGAAGAAGGTGAAGGAGCTGAAGCTCCTTGACGCTAAGACTTCACAGAACCTTTGTAAGTCAAAACATGACCATTTGCTTGAGAGCAAGATAGCCCCATAGCAGAGACATTGAGAGAACCTTAATTGATATGCCAACAATAAAATTTATTCAGCTGAATGGAAACTGGATTTTAATAAGAGCTTTTAATTGTGTTGTGCTCATACAGCCATTTTCCTGGGATCGTTCCGTCTCCCTTATGAAGAGATCAAGAATGCCGTCTTCGAGGTCAATGAGAAGATCCTCACAGAGTCCATGGTTCAGGTATGAGCTTGGTTCTGCCCAAAATTGCAGCATAAGAAAGATCACATAAAGATCACATTCTGAAAACTATTGTATTGTTAAAGCACAATCCACAAGACTCTTCACAAACTAATGCTGCTCATTAGCTGATTGTCCTTTACAGTGGAATAACTCACAGAAGAACTGTCCCTCAAGCATAAAAATCAGATTGATGTCTGTGTGTTTTGTGTAGACCTGTGTCTTCAAGGAGTGGTTTGGAACACATGTAGGTGGCTCAAACATAAGTGTCTCTAGATCCTGTAAGTCACCTGTGTTTTCCTCTTATTGCAATGCAGAATCTGATTAAACAGCTGCCAACAGATGATGTGCTGAGTCAACTGGGAGAGATGAAGGATGAGTACGATGACCTGGCTGAGTCCGAGCAGTTTGGAGTAGTGGTGAGGAAACATGCAAAAACACAAAAACAGATCATTTTGAATATTGTAAAATCAGTCTGGTTTCACTTCCCAGCTGACTTGAACATGACTTACCGCAAATACAGCAGCAAAGTAAGTGTAATGACAAGTGGGGCATAGAAAATTGTTAAATACTGAGAGTCATACCGTTGTGAATATATTAGACATAGACGATCCTCATGCTGTTAACACAGACTGCTTTGTTCAACTGTGGAAGAAGATTTCTGCTTCACTCACACACAAGTGGACATGCACACAGACAGTCTGTGTGGTGATAAACAAATTAGAAATGGGACTTAAAATCCCCCCCACCCTCTTTTCTCCCCCCAGATTTCCAGTGTGAAGCGGCTGATGCCACGGCTTCAGGCCATCCTGTTCAAGCTGCAGTTCGAGGAGCAGCTAAACAACATCAAGCCAGATGTGGTGTCTGTGACGGCAGCCTGCGAGGAGCTCAGGAAAAGCAAGACCTTCTCCAAGCTGCTGGAGATCATCCTCCTTGTTGGGAACTATATGAATTCTGGCTCCCGCAATGGAAAGGCATTTGGCTTCTCCATGTCATACCTGTGCAAGGTAAAATGACATTGAGACATACTATATGAATGCACTGGAAGGGTTTTGTCTCACCTATTGTGTACTTCCTCCAGGTCCTGTGTGGACATGCTAACATGCAGTGAATAACAAATAGCATTCACCTTGTGCCCAAACAGTTCTGCAGTCAGTGGACTCACTGTGACAGAAAATTTAAAACAATCCCCTGTCCACGTCTTTACTTCTTTTCAGCACTGAATTGTTGAATTATTATTTTATAATAATAATAATTTTTATTATTATTTTATTGTCAGTGAGAGAAAAACTAGAATCTTTTCCTTTGCCATTTTATTCCACTTTTCACAATTGAGTGAAAGGACAGTGTCTCCATAAAAAAACAGATGTACATAAACAGTAACATACAAATGTTTTACCCTGTGCCTTTTCAATATTTTATTTAGCTACATAGTTAAAATAACACAGGTCCCATAATTTTTAGGGCAAAACTTCACATGAAACCACATAACTTTTGATGATTGCCCTCTCTGTCTGCCCTTATTGAAACAATCCTTTTTCCAATCAGCTGCGTGACACCAAATCAGCTGATCTAAAGCAGACGCTGCTTCATTTCCTGGCCGACGTATGCCAAGAGCAGTACCCTGATGTTATGGGCTTTGCCGAGGAGCTTATTCACGTGGAAAAGGCCAGCAGAGGTACGTGGGAAATCTAACTAATCTCTATTAATCACCATCCCAGCAGAAAATCATACATTAAAAACCTTGAAAACACAATATATATTCAACTTACTAATACACTGAGCTCTTATATAGTCAAATGAAAGAAGCAACAGTCCATCATAAGGTGTGTGTGTAGTCTTTTGCATGTAGGTGCTCTGCATCATTAACCGCACACATTTGTTGGCTACAGTTTCTGCAGAGACACTTCAGAAGAACCTTGAGACGATGGGCCGTCAGATCAAGAGCCTGGAAAAAAGTATTGAAACCTTCCCTCCTCCACAGAATGACAAGGACCTGTTTGTGGAGAAGATGTCCATATCCTCTTTATTCTGTCACATATTTACTTAAATAATTTATGTATTAAAAATAAAATATTAAAATAAAATAAAAAAGGCAAACCACAAATCTTCTGATCATAACTGATCATCTTGTTGTCTTGTTAACCAACCAAGAGGAGATGTTTTGTAACTTTATTCAGGCATAGGCATCAGAGAAATTTTGTTCCTGTGTTCCTTAACACCATGTCCCCACAGTTTTGTTGGTAGTGCCAAGGAGCAGTATGAGAAGCTGGATCTGCTGCAGAAGAATATGGAGAAGCAATATGCCGACTTGGGAGAGTACTTTGTCTTTGACCCAAAAAAGATTTCTGTCGAGGAATTCTTTGGCGACCTCAACACCTTTAAAAACATGTTCCAGGTGTGGTGTTTTTTCGCATGTATGATCTGACAAGTTTTATGTGTGGCACATGTGGTTACAGTCTTTGCTGGAAACAGATACACCTACAGCACGAAGACGGGCTCGCAAACAGAACAATAAATTAAGTAAATGAAAGAGGGAATGATGAAAGACAAATGTCAAACCAGGAGGAGAAGAAAGACTGTGCACCTGTTTCTATTGACATAATAACGAATGAGAGTGACTCGATTATATTGTCAGTTTATAGATCAACTGTAAATGTGCCACTTGTCAGGGGCCACTGCAGGTAACTTGTTTTACCAGTTTAATATGAATAACTGCCATCCACGGGTTTTGAAGTTATGTTTACACACACACACGTTCATCAAACACCTGCCATCTAATATTTTCTGAAAAGAATCACTCTCTTTTTACACACTGACGCCCAAACCAAACCCTCAAACGAGATTTGTATAGATGCGTTGTCTGATATTGTCTTTTTTTCCTCTTTCATCTGCAAACAGCAAGCAGTAAAGGAGAATCAAAAGAGGAAGGAAGCTGAAGAGAAGATCAAGAGGGCCAAGCTTGCCAGGGAAAAGGCAGAGAAGGAGAAAGAGGAGAAACTCAAGAGGAGCCAGCGCCTTGACATCAATGCAGGTCAAAATTGCTGGATCATATCTGTCTACCTGTGTGCAACTGAGAGAGAGAGAGAGAGAAGCACTCCCTGTCTCTCAGTCTGTATTTCCCTTAGATTCCAGTTGGGGGCAGTCAGAGTCCACGCATCTGTGGAATATGTGTGTATGTGTCTTTGTGTGTGTATGTGTGTGAAAGAGCAGTCCATCAGTATTTATAGACCAGAGCTAATCTAATGTTGATGACTTGTGTTTTGAGTAAGCACATAACAATGAGCTCCACACAATGTGAGGACAAGGAGGGATGTATACGAGAAACCACTTGACCTCCTTTCACTCCTCTGGTGAACGGGGAGATCTTCTTCCATACAAGAGAACTGAGAGCACAACTAAATCTCTTTATCACAAAAAAACATGTTTCCACTCTTTTATGAGATGCCATTACACTTGCTGCTAGCAGCATATAGTCCAGTGTAACACACATACACATATTCTCACTCTGTCATCCTCATATACACACGCAGTTAACACTCAAATCCTGCCTTGCAGACACACATTTATGCTCAGGCACTTTTCTTCCCTCTCTCAGACTGTGACCTAGTTTTAATACATTCCTCCTCTCTCTCTGGCTCCAGTCAGATTCTCTTGGGACTCCACAGTTCCACACTCAAATCTACCACAGCCTCGCTGCACTCTGCGTATGCGTCTGTTTGTGTGTTGCAAAACTACTGTGTCGTTTTCTTGCGAATGTTTGTTTTGCTTTTGCCTGTAAACTGGGGAACCTTTCGTCACCAGTGTTTCTGCACTGTTTGTGCAAGTTTGTTCTCTGAACCTCTTACACAAAACAGTCTTTCTGGCCTTCCTCCTAATGCTCCATGTTCCAGCTGGCTTCTCCTCTCCTCTCTTTCTTGCTTTTTTCCATTACTCCCTTTTTTTTCCCTTTTCCTCCCCCAGTGTCTGCCATTCATTTAAAAGTGCACTTAAAGACACAACAAGCACAGAGGCTCTACTTATAATATTTTGTCTGTTTGTTAAAATCATAGAGCAGATAGTTTGTAGTAAAAAGGAGGGTAGTCAAATTTCATCTTCAGCCTTTAGAGGCATAGAAGCCTGGAACATAATGGTGCTTCAGAGAGGAGTGTATGTTTATGTGCATCAGTGGGCCCAAGATCATTTACATACAGGTGGCATATTTGCCTGCCCCTGTCGCCTGTAGTCATTTGACACCCACCTGTTCAAATACAACCACACACCGATCTGCCATACAAACACCTGGTCTTTGTTCCGTATTTGTTTATAACCCTCATTCTGAATGACTTTAACACAAAGGTTATTATCATCAGCTCTACTTTTGCATGCTCTCAAATTCCTTGTTCCCTTTTTTATTTTGGGGGGGGGGGGGGGGGGGGGGGGGGGGGGGGGGGGGGGGGGGGGGGGGGGGGGGGGGGAGGGGGCGGGGGGGGGGG
>JAQNCA010000032.1:12606614-12618657 GCA_029783725.1 Acanthurus tractus | reverse complement strand
ATAGACACCTGCTCCTCATTTCTGGCTTCTCTTTTTAAAACCCCAAGTCACTAAAAATTTCTACATAAAATTATATCTCAAGTCTGTGTCATCAAAAAAAGTTTCCTAATTTTTCCACTAACGTTTTTTTTCATGACTGTGCCAACCAGGAGTCCATTTTGTTTATGTGAGGATATTCTCACGGAACTGCAGCCTGTATTGATTTTAATTTAGGGCATGTTTTTGTCCGTAAGCTCATAGAGACAGACTAGTAATCTGGTTACCTGACCTGCTGTCTGTCCCAGTGCCCAATCCAGTTACATCCATCAATTAAAGGCTTAAGTATTTTCTTCCTCCCCTTTGTTTGAACAAAGGTTTGAACATGTCCATGCAGCACATCTTCAGTATGACATGTCCCTGTCAGACCATGCAAATGAAAAAATGACAACAGAAGCTGTCAGGATAGTAACTTTGTAACATGATACTTGGTGCTAAGGAATTTGTTTTTTAAATCTGTGAGTAGGAAAGTGTCCAGTGTCCATTAACAAGGAAAAAGAAGGAGAGAGCCTGTATGTGTTTGTTCACATGCGCTCAGTGTGTGGGTTAAGTATTCACACATAACAGAGGCTGTGCAACCGAATCCTTCTCTCAATAGAAGCCAGATGTGAAGCAGAGTGGAAGAGTGGAGGAGCTCAGAGCCAAAGGACAGACTACACTGTTTCCTGCCTCATTCTTTCTTTCTTTTCTCTCCGTTTTCTATATAGCTCTTTTTCTATCTTTTTTTCTTTTCTGTCTCTCTTTAAGTACCTGAAAGCACATATACAACCAATTCGCTGTAACTATGAATAGCAGTTAAACAGGGTTTTTGAGAAATGGTCCTCAGTGGTTCACCAAGTCACACTGAGCAAATCTCGTAAATGCAGTAAACTCTCTTTATTCTCAAACGGCTCAGGATCGTCAACATTATAGATAAAAGTGAAAGGAGGAAATGGAAGGAGAAGCAGGAGCACTGTATGTGAAAAAAATGGGGCCCACTTGAGGGCTCAGCCAGTCACCCATTATACTGTTTGGCTGGCCCACACTCCTAACAGGAAATACCTTAGTATGTATGTTCATGAGACGAAGGCCCCCCTTCTTCCTCACGGTTGTCAGTAGGAAAGAAAAGGAAAATATAAGTGACTGCATGTGTCACATCTTTGCTCCGTGCCTCCTCCCTGTCTCCTCTTTTCCCCCCATCAAGGAATTTTTTGTTTTCTTTTGCCAAAGTTCAGGGTTTTCCAGGGCTGATGTGGAGGGTGAGGCTTTGCTGTAGTTTTGAAGCAATCTCAGCAAGTATTTGAGTGTATTTTCTTCACTTACGTTAAAAAGCTGCTCCTTAAACCCACACAATGTGTCTGTATGTTTGTGTCTGTGTGCGCACGTAAGTGACTGGTTGGTTGAATCAGAGGTCTTAATTTAGTGGAGCTGAAGTAGGAGGAGATATCCTGCCTCAACCGATACATACCTGAGGCCACAGGCAGCATGAATCAGCACCCCGACAAACTTGACCAGTGTTTAGACTCATGAGTCAAAACACCAGTGACGCATTTCTGTATGTGTATGTTCTTTTGTAAAACAGTCTGATGTACATTTCATTTTCAGCCCTCCAGGCAACTTAAGCAACAGAAATATAAAAAAAAATGTAAGAAATCATTTCTCATCCAAAAGCCCAACCTTTCTGCCTTATGTATGATTCAGTACAAGAATCTTGCTGCTTTGACATGCTGCTCAAATAAATGAGGGCTCACCAATCATTTGACATCAAAATGGTGGAGGAAACTCCGTTGGTCTAAGGGCCTTTTGTGTTTTTTGAAAGTTTCATTTTGATTACACTTTAGTTATTTAGTTTAGTTAGCTTGGCAAACTTAGGCCCAAAAAAGATATCCTGAAATTTTAAGCCTGTGTTTTTCTTGTTTTTTTTTTTTACCTCTTTGAGCACAAACTTTAAAGGTGGCCTGATGTGCCAACATTACATAATACAACAAAAAATACAAAAAAAATCACTGGAGTGAAAAAAGACTCTTGTAAACATGTACAACTCTTTCATAGTAATGGACAATATTATTTATATTGAATTCCATCATTAAGCACCCTAAAATCATGCGCTAATTATAAACTGCAGCAGCCTCAGCATTGAATTAGACCCTAAAGATGCTGTTAGTATCCCCAATCACGTATAAAATATGAAATTATTGGCTCTAAGGATCTCACAGTCAAAACAATAAAGACAAAAGTTGTAGTTTGATGACATTTTTATGTAGCATTGATCATTTGATATGTCGTTGACATCTATTTGACTGACTCAGGCAGTAATTGTTAGACATTATTATTTGAAAATGTGAAATTTTACATCCATAATCTAACAGCACTCAAATGTTTGTTATTTTATTATTTTTTTGTATCTGGAGCTGGTGACCACTGTTGCGCATGTCAGGGTATTCATGACATTAAGTGTGTCCCCCCTTTTTCTTTCCTCCCCTCACAGCTGTGGTGACTGCAAACGTCACCCACTTGGTGTTAAAGAACAACTGAAGGCCTGAATGAGCGTGTCGTCACACTCATTGTGTCCCAGCAGTGTGACTGAATGGGAAGCCACGAGGCTGCAGAGGCTATATAGCCCCTCACCTTTGACCTGCACCTCTGCTCACTGCACACTGCTTGTGTGTGTATTCTTGTTGGGTAGCATTAGTAGCTACAGCTGTCTAGTCTCCGTCTGTCTACCCCCCCCACTTGAACACACATAGACAAAGTGCACACACCAGATGCTTGCATGCCAATACAAAGACAAGCGTGGATGTTTGCATACCAATACATACATCTAAACAGGCGCGTCACGTTCCAGTTTGGAGAGCCTAGTGTACTTATTCAAACACTGTCATACTCCTGGCTGTCTGTTTCAAACCGTAAGTTAGGGTCTGTGTCCTTTTGTATAAATACAGACTCATCAGTCGGCTTCATGAGGCTAGTAAATGTGTGTAAGTGTTTACTGCAATTTGAGAGCATCAGTGTGTAAAGGAATGACATGTCAAAACACACATTATAGACCCATCTGCTGGGTCATGACCCTCTCCGGAGCAACCAATCGCAGCAGCAACCAGTTGACAAAGCACCAATCACAACAGAGGAACTGAGAAAAAAGAGGATAGCAACAATAGGCACACGCTGGCTGGGCAGACGGTCTGCCCCAACAACAACAAAAAAAGAGACCCCTACAAAGATGTGTGCCTTCACAGATGCTCACACACACTGCACAGGAAAGATAATTCAAACCACTGGGAGAGAACTCATCAATCAATCTATTACTTAAGTCACATGCAAACTTAATGCCCACTGAGACAACACAGTCCAGCAAGTCTCATATGCACCAGCTGAGCCCTTTATGTGACACAAAATGCGTGCTTGTACATCAATACTAACCCACAGACACAAGCCAGAAGTGGTGCTAGATGACGTCACTGTTTCCCACAGTCCTTTAGTGCAAAGCAGCAGTGTGTTCTGCACTGTGGCCTGAGGAGGGCGATATAAGTCCCCTAGTAAAATGGAGACACTGGTGGAGGTTCAGACTACATCTGCAAGTACAACATCATGCTGCTGTGACACTGAAACCTTGCTGTCATGTGACCATGGCGTTGCTGCAGCTGCTGCTGCACCAACAATAAACCAAGAGAACAAAGATGGTTGCTTTCTGCACAACCATTATTATAACACCATGCAGCATCCATGTTCATTAAGATGCAGGATAAGCTTTATCTCAGCTTATTCCTTAACAAAGCCCCTGAGCTACTACTTGTTACCTTCCCATTTCAAGCTGCCCCACAGTTGCATGTCTGCTAATTGCCTCATCACTCTTCTCCCTGTTCCTGTATTTTCCCCTCATAAGGGCAGCACACACACATAATGTACAACAAAGCGTTCTTTCCCTCATCAGGCAGTCATTATTGAGTCTCCTGGAGTGTAATGTGATACAGATGAGCTTTTCACTACTCTCTTTGTGCCACTGATCGCCCATAAGTGTGCAAACACATTCATTCAATCTCACTCCCACCAGTAAAAACACATAAAAGTCTTTGTTGTGAGTCTTGATGTCTCGTTTCCCACCGCCGCACACAACAGGCTTCATGCCAAGTGCATGGATTATTTAGAGAACATCACAACAAGTTTTTGGGCACAAAGCACATGCTGAGTGTTTTCCTGTGTTTTTAGCGCCACATTTTAAAGGACTAATGCAGCTAGTTCTGAACTCTCAGAGGGTTAAGAGGCTTGGAAGAGTCAGACTTAAAGAAGTGGTCATCAGCAAACCAGCAGAGGACAAGATATCCTGACTTTAAGTCTCAAGTGTGTGATCCTGCATTTCTTCTTCAGGGTTAAATTCTTTGGCTTGAAACAGGTCCTTTTAGAGCCATGTGAGACATTAAACAACTGTTAAAGCTAAACTTCATGTGTAAAATCGTTGAAGTGCCCCTGCTTCAGGTGAAAGCTACAAGCAGCCAGATTCCTCCACTTAATTTCTGCTGCATGTTAACTTTCTTACCTACTACAGAGTAATCCTTGGGATAAGAATAACTGAGATTTTATATGTAATGTATCTCTCCTTAGCAGTCCGTCACCAAAACTATTTACTCTTGCATGAGTAGCACTAACTACCTACCGACTTCTGTGTTTTTCTCCATTAGTTTTTTAATGGATTATAAATTTCTTTTGACCTGCATTTAAGGATTTAGCTATGAAGTTAGCTGATAAGTCTGGTCTTTTTTCAAGAGAAAAAAGACCAGACTTATCTTGATCGTAACAAACATAGTTGGCCTTATCCTTGTATCCATTTTTATTTTTTAAAGTGTGACCTACTTCATGTAATTAGATGATTAATACTAACTTGTTATTCTCATTCAAACTTGTCTGTCAGGTATCATATTGCTCTTGCGGCTGTTTCACTTGATCTTTTTAGAGACACTCAAATGTAGGAAATATTTGCACAAGCTCTCAGAGAATTTTTCTCTCATTAGTTAAATCTGCTAGTTTTTTTTATAAATTCATCTTTTTCCCATGCTATTTCCAATGCAGCAACCCTCTGATCCTGACTCTTATCCTCCTCTCTGTCTCCTCTCTCAAGAGGCAGTGGAGGCAGATGAGAGACGAGAGGAGCCGGGCTGACAGTCTTTGAAGAGCTTTTCTCTGCGGGTTGAATTTTTTAGGACAAACTCGTCACAGTACACGTACACTAACACCATACTGACGCACACTTGTTCTCTTGGTTTTTAGGTCATTTGCATAATTTCTAATTAGAAAGTTTATGAGTAAGGGGAGGGTTTGGAAAGGGACGAAAATAGACACAGAAGACTGATGTGAGAAGAGGACTGAAAAAGAGAGAAAGTGCTCCGTGTACTGGTGTTCATGAGACATGAACAGAGATCTGTGTGCCTCTCCAAAGAGAGTGTGTGAGGTGATAATTTGACACCCCAGCTGTCTGCCCTGATCGGTCCAGCTGTGGCTTGCACTGAAAGAAGACAAGTCAACTGTGAACAAGACTCTAAATCTCCAAATTCTCCTCCTCCTTTTTCTCTCCAGACTCAATTGTGTCTTTGTCACAGCTAGTTCTGGAGACGTGTTCGGTAACTCATGTTTTTGTGTGTTTTTGCTCCAGCAGAACCATGTGTCAGGTCTTGGTTTGTTGCTCGTGTTACCATGGTTCGTTTGCATGCGTGTTTCTGTTGGTTTGCATCCTGATAATGTTTCTTCCTCTTCTCATCAGTAGCACAGGAATACATTGCATTAGTAATGTTAATGATAATAAATTTGTCCGGTACTGACGTTTACTCTTCATTCAGAGGACTGAAGAGTTATGATTATACACCAGGCATTAAAAAAACAGCCAACACAATCTCCCACTGACCTATATAAAACAAAATGGCTGCTGCTGCACAGCTGTCCTCCCACGCAGGAGAATGAATAGAGGTGAAGGATATAGAGGGAAGGAATAAGAGATAAAGGCAAGGCTGATGCTTGTGTGTGGGAGCAGAGGGACAGGAAATAACAGGGTAAGCAGGTAGAAGAATAGAACGACAGCATCCTCAGGGCTTAATCTGTCACACTGGCTCTGTTTTTGCTTCCGTCCTTGTGCATTTCTTATCTTTTCCTCACTGCGCCCTCTATTTGTCTCTGATGGGCTTCACCATTTGCCTCCATCATTCCTTAGATTCCTTCTCTTACTCACTCTCTTCATCCATGTTTGTCTCATTTTCATTCATCCCTGCCTCTGAAATCTTCCCCTAGCATGAATCACCCTGTTTCTCATGATGACTCCCCCCTCCATCTTAACCCTTCCCTCCTCCTTTGCACAGTCACCATCTCCCCTCCTTCACCTTCATCTAATCAGTCCAGCCTTCTCTTCCTCTAGATATCTGTAATATTTTTTCTTTTCTCTTTTCCTTATTTTCCACAACTTCTGTGGGTATGTTGAGTCTAGTCTCACGTTTGCAGATGTCACACTGATCCACATACATATACACCCCCACTACTAAGTCTTTGTTGTGTTTCTATGTTATTGTAATGCATGTGTGTGTGTCTATGCACCTTGTTTTTTGTTTGTTTGTTTTTTTGTTTGTTTTTTTAATCCTGTGATGTTACGAAGGCACGTGCTTGACTGCAGTTCAGCCAACTGATAGAGCTGATTGTCTCTTAATCATTTGCAGTAAAGAAGGTTAAATATTTGAATGCTGATGTGGATTGTCGGTACTTTTTCATGTGTTTTTTGCACATACATGCAGATGTGTCATGCCATATCTGCATGCTTTTGTTATTACATTAGACATGATATCTAATTTATTATCTCTTCATTTGTGTGTCTCACTGACTCTGTTTCTCTGTCTGTCTTAGCTAACCACCGACGAGCTGGTCATGCAGTGACTAACATCTTGGCCAAAGAGCTGATGCAGGAAGACACTTCGTCCAGTAAAATCCCCCTAAAGAAGAAAAAGTCGGAGGAAAAGGTGGAGTCTAAAGTGGAAGGAGCAGAGTCATTAGAGGAGTTACTGGACAGTGCTGCTTCTCGGTCCAATTAGGCATCCGGGGCAGGAAGTTTTTTATGCACAGAGTCATTGATATCCAAACACATATGTATTTCGTAGCCATTCCAGGGGCAAATGCCCATCTGAGATTAGCTCACTGGAAAAAGGGCAGCGTCTCTCTGACCTTTGTCTTAACAGGTCCGGCTTTTAAAAGGGTAGCATTGACTGTGTTAGAAGGACAGGGAGAGGAAGGGTTGGTGGTGCAGCTCCCGCCTCACCAACAACCCCTGGATGTTCCTCAACAACCTTTAGATCTTTGCCAATGTCACAAAGATTAATTTTCTTTCTTCAGTTTGTGCACATATCTGTTCCTGTACTTTTTTTCGTCTGTTTCTGTTACTCTGTTATCTTGAATTTCACCTGTCAGTCATCAAAAGGCATCTTTAGCGATTCCAAAGACTTACTCAGGAGGGATCTATACTTTCTTTGCGGTTATTTCCAAATCCCATGTTTGTTTTTTTTCCTTTGAAACTAATCGCTTTGTAATTGTCTGATATACTGTATGTTACTGTATGTAAATGTCAATCATTTTGCTGTAATATTGGAAAAAAAGTGCCAACCAATTGAAATTCAGTCTGTCATTTCACTCCTGAGATTTGCCCGGTTACAGTTTGCACTCAGCTGGTGTGTGGACCCGGTCCAGCAACAGTCATCACCTGGGTGGACGTTTCATTGTGTTTTGTTGTTTTATCTGAGAAGGGATTTGGCTCACTGCTGTGCATGCTTTAGTTAGGTTTCACATTAAAATGGAGGGATGATTCGCAATAAGTTGTCTAAGCTAAGCTACCACATGTGCCCGCCGCAACAGTTATATGAAGAAAACCTGCTTACATCCATGAATATTCACATAAATCCCAGAGGGAAGTGGTGTTAGTATGAAGCAGAAAGTCCTTCCAGTCAGTTCAACCAAAAAGAAAATTGCTTTTTAAAAAGGGTGTTTCCATACAAAACCCAGCCTGAGCAGTTTACATGCCTGTGTGTTCATGTGTATGAGAATATCTGAGTGTATGAAGTAAGCCACCTATACTTAGCTTTGTGTGTGCACTTAACTTCTTGTTGTGTGTGTGTGTGTGTCTTTTTGTTAGTGCATGTAGGTTTGAGTGGGTGCGTGTATGTTGCCATCTGTAATTACTGTACGGTACCAACCATGTTGTCATGAATGCTAGGTTTCAAAAACAGCTTTGTGGTCTTTCTGCTGAGGATATAGCACACTGGAAAACTGCCCAAAAACTGCTGAGACAAGCACATGTGTGTGTGTGTCTGTGTGTTGCTCACCCACTTTCTCTCGCACTGAGCTGTAACGGTGGTTACTGAATGTCTGGCCTTGCTCTTATTCATATTCAGTAACCATCAGCATACATGTTGCCGTGATGTTGTGGCGTAATATCTGACAGGAATCCTGCAAGGTGATGTCAGCCGCTCCATGCAATGTTTATTTCTATGCAAACACAGAAGTGTAGCCGGCCTCAGGGGGGAGCAGCTACTGGGTGGACCTCTGGTCTTTATCAAGCTGCTCATTCAAGATCACCGCTTCATACTGCTAATGATTGAGAAAAATGTCCATTGCCTAAAAAAATCAGTATATCAGAAATCAGAAAAAAAAAAATCTTTTTTCTTTTTAACACCAGGGTTTATATGACAACTTCTATAAATTTAAATGTCCTGGGACATTAAGGAACTGGCACTTAAACAACAAAAACACAGAGAGGTTGTTTGAGGACAGTATGTGTCGAAATCCTTGTTCTGATCAAGTGCTGGTGCCTCATTTTAATCTAGTGACACTGAGAATAATTGGATGCACAGACTGCACTGCCTTCTCTCCTGCACAAAATATTTTGTAGCTGCATTTAAACCAGAGACGCGACTGCTGTTTTATGTTTGCCCTGCAGAGCCCATCTCTTCAGGTGTGTACCACAAACTAAACTAAAGAGTTGCTGTTTTCTACATTAAGAAGAGGAAGAGGATAAAAAAATGAAAATTAAAAAGGACACCATTACATCACTGGAATAATTGTTTTGTAATTCGAGTCATTCCTTTTGTTTGTTTTTTTTTAAGAGATTGTTTTCTATGTGAATTTTTACGGTTGATTATTTTAATGTATTTGAATGGAAACCAGATTTTTTTTTTTCAGACATTGCTCTATGTATACAGAAAAATGCACATGGTCCTTCTGTTTGCCACACAGAACTATTAAAATGTCTTAAGTAATTTACAATGTGATGAGATCATTCTTCGGTCGTGTCAGGTATGTTTGCATCAGCTGTTGATCTGTTAATATAACATCAGTGTGTGAGAGTGTGATTTCCAGCTCACTTGCTTTTTGCTACTTTTGCCAAAGTGAATTCCTGTTGAAAAGCAGTTTTCCATACTTCTCACTCCTCCTCCTCCTCCTCCTTTCATGTAAACACTCAGTGCAGTCAAATACCAGATAGTTTCTGCACTCTGTGAAATGATCATTTTAATGCCAAAAAACAGCAGAAGAATGAATAAACAGTTTAGGAGTTTAACAGTGGAGTCGATTTTGCAGATAAGTTCCTAAAGTTTCCGTGGCTCTAAGGCTTCTAGAGACATTTTTCCAACGTAGACTGCCAGTATTCAACATGATCCCTCACTTTTGACAGTGAGTTTTTGTAAGGCAGAGAGAGAAGGAAAACAGTTTGTCTTGTGATGTTATTCCATCATTCCTGTCACCTCTGTATTTCTGTTTTAACTCTTCTGTTACCATCGTTAATGCTGTATGAACATCAGTGTCTGTTTTACAATGAAACCAGTCACTAACCTCGAACTTGTGACAGCACAGAAAAACACATGTACTAAAAAAGATTTTGCCTTAGTTTTTCATCTTTAATATTTCATTTGAAGTATGCCTCAGAAAAAATGCTGGGTAACTAAGGCTGGAGTATGGTGATTTCCTGTGTCTTCAAGGTTTTGTTAGCAAGGTTTCAGAGGAAGCACACCTGTCCTCCATCTGACCTTCACATAGATCATCACCTTGTATCTCCCTGTCCTTCTGTCCTTCACAGCAGCTTTGACTCAGAAAAGTTTCCTGACAAACCATGGTAAGTCATGACTTCCATTAATCTCCCATTGTGGTCAGCCCAGCCGCTGCTGGAATGTTCTGGGAATATCCTGCTGTGTCATTCCAGCTGCACAAAATAGCCGTAGAAGTTTTTCTGGCCTCAGCTTTGCTCTGTAAGAGGAGATGATTCCTTCCACATCTCCTAAATCTCTCCAGGTTCTTGACAGGATCGGAGGTTTCTTTCTCTCGCTGCAGCTTGTTCACGCTAAACGCTTGGCATCTGCTTTTTATTCAAACCGGAAAGTGAAAAGCATCAATTATGTCCTTTAGTCTCAGATGGTACTTTGAAGTTGAAAAGTGATCTCTCTTTTACTTTCACCATCTTTGTACTCAGGTTGGTCTGTTTGGGAGGACGATAAACTTCAGCCACAGTTAGTCAAGAAGGCTGTTAACGTCCGTGCCATGTTAAAACAATGTACCTCCTTATAAACGTGAGGATTTGTTTCACACATTTTTATCTGGTGTTTACTAGCTCGTGGAACATAATACTAATTCAGACTATTTTCTCATTTCAAAAATAACTCTGTTTTATTCTCATTCTAGCTATACTATAAGTTGTTAGAATATTCAAGTCTAGTTTTGGTGCACAAAATTAGCTTACTCTTCTCATCAAATGGACCAGTTACAATTTCATCTCAACTCTGATGACACATAGAGTTTGAGAAAATAATTGGTTCTGTTTTTGGAAGTCATTTAATGTCAAAAACCTGGAGAATAAGGAATCCATTTCCTGGCAGCTCTCCTGTGAACTGTAAATGAAGGTCTCTGCTCTTTAGTGAACCTGAGCTCCTACTGGCCTCCTTTCACCTCATTAACTTCCTCGTTAATTTAACCAGAAAAGCCTTGCTTTCATCATTTACGATTGTTGTTTGGGCGCGCACACACACACACACACTCTGAGGCCACGGGGGCAGTAAAAACTCTGGCTTGACAGTAAAGACGCTGAGAATCAAACTGTCGTTACTGTGCATAATTTATTTGTGCCCATGTGTGTCTCTGTCACTCTTCCTGTTTCTTTGAAGACAGAAATAGGCAGCCATTCTCCAGCATCTGATCCCAATCAGAGTGAAACTATAACAGGCGGCTTTGCTTCTCACTGGTATTTGCGTGTGTGTGTTTTCCTTATGTTATCCACATAATGGTTGATTAGCACTGCTGTGCATTTCTTTCTGTGGTGGAGCTGCACTGAGAAAGTCCTTGTAAGTTGCGTTGTTGAAGAAACCCTGTTGAATTTTGATACAATTTAGATATTTGTAACTTTAAATATCAATAAAATCTTAAATCTCTAAGTTCATTTTATCCAACATTCTGAAACGTTTTAATCTATGCATCTATGCAGAACAGACTAAGAACCTAAAGCAACATGTTAGGTTTTCTTTTTGTCTCTTATGGAACAAATGCAGATATGTTTCTCATTTTTTGTCCATTATTTTCTTAGTGAGAAAAAAGTGTTGCATTCCTGCCCACATTTCTGATTCTATCACCAGTGCCTCCCTCAAATCACCCCACTATTTAATTTAAAAAACAAAAGAACACAAACAGATGCTGGTGTTGGTGAATCATCATAGTAACCAGTAAAATAGAGTTAAATTCTAACATAAATATGGACCTTTTTGTTGTCCACTGTGAGTTAAATTGCTTCCAAATGAAATGAAGTGATACAGGTGCGAATGAAGGAAATCTCAGTATAAGATAAGGAGGATGGTGATGGAGCTTTTGAAAGCAACAGGAATGAATGCTATAACCATAACATGAGGAGATGAGAGAGTTTAGGAGAATTGAAACAGAAAGTTTAATTGTACGAGAAGCATGTGACGAAGTGGGGGTTTCTGCATTTGAATTCTGTGGACTGTGCTCTATGGAAGATAACCTGGCAGTGTGT
>JAQNCA010000032.1:12575479-12606313 GCA_029783725.1 Acanthurus tractus | reverse complement strand
TTGGGCAATTCTCTCAATCTTCGGCGGGCCAGATTAAAAAGACCAACGGGCCGGATGTGGCCCGCGGGCCGTAGTTTGCCTACCTCTTCTGGTTTTGTTTTTAATAGCATTATCAGATCAAATTACTGTAAATACTTCAGTGATACTTTGCAAATGTTAGCATGCTAACATGCTATCATGACTCTTGTCACATCACTTGATCCCAAGTCACATATTCGATTTAGGCAGATCTATTTGTAGAATACGGCAAAGATGGAATATGGTTTTTAATGTTTGTTTTCATGAGGGTATAATCAGCTAAAAATAATTATCTTACTGCATCAGTTTATGTGACATGGGAAAAACCATAAAGAACTAATGTTATGTTACTGGTCCAAATGATATGATTCCAAAGATTATTTGGTTTGTGCACAAAAAGCTAATTACAGAACGTAAAACATGCTGTCAAGAGCTATAGATGCAAAGCAAATTTTTTTTTAATTCTGTTTGACATTTGAAGTAAAAAAAAAAAGTTGAGGCACTATGACTTCTTTATAACTCAAAACATTTAGGACTTGTGATTTGACTTGGGACCAGTCTGTCTTGACTTCGGACTTGACTCAAATTTACCCCTCATGACTTAATCCCATCTTTAGCAAAGTCTAACAAGGTCACTAAGATGGTTGTAGAGTTTGAGTCTGCAAAGTATCAGACACTATGTTCCTGTTTTTTGGTTGGCATCAAAATCACCGCTGCCATCAAACTTAAGCAAATCTTTTTTGTAAAAACTGCTTGAGGCATTTATGGCAGTTATTTGGAATTTAAAAACTCTTGGTCCAATACAAAAGTTTCATTAAAGCAGATGACAGCTGTTGTATTGGCCTCTATGGTATTATTTTTTTTATTGTTCTATATGAACTTAACCTGCTAAAATTGTGATGCACAGATGTTTCTTGGGCTCCTTTTGAAGATAAGCACTGAGGGTTTCTTTTAGAAGGGGAGTTAAACATAGAAAAGATGAAAGTTTGTTTAGTTTGAGTTGAGTGTTTGTGTGTGGCTGTGGGCTCAGCGTGTTCGTGGTCATATCATAAGGGCTTGATTGTGATCTCTAATGATGTCTCATTACTATGAGTTTCAGGTCCTCTAGTTCCCAGACTCCTTCAGTCTCTTGTTCTGACAATCTAGAGATTCAGGGGGGATTTGTATGCATGCATGCATGCGTGTGTGTGTGTGTGTGTGTGTGTGTGTGTGTGTGTGTCTATGCCCTTATATGCGTGAAGGGGGTCTGCTGGAGAAAAGAGCTCTGAACAAAGAAAGGGGGCAGTATAATTGGCTTCAGCACTGCCAGACGACACAATGACACGGCCATTGATAGTGGAATGAGTTCCCGGGAGTGGTGGACCAATGACGGAACAGGAGTCTGTTTTTCACAGCCTCTGATTGGCTGGCTGAGGGAGGCTGTCGGTCTCCAGGTAGCAAAGTGAACCTCCGAGCATATCTGCCACCCATTTGAGGGAGGGGAGTGTTAGATGTGAAGGAGGAGATGTGACCTCAGCTGTGAAGAGAAGAAAACAATGGCTTTACATTCACGCAACATGTTATCTCTTCCATTCTGTATATTTTCATTCCCCTGCTTTTGCCTCTCCCTTCTTGTGTGTTTATATTTGTGTGAGTGTATGTGTGTGCGTGCGTGTGTGTGTGTGTGTGTGTGTGTGTGTGCATTTCTCTGGCTGCCATTAGCATGCACATTGCCAGGGCTCTAAAATAAATTTGTCTCATTTGTCTTTAACTTGGCTGTACACTCCACTGCCTCTCTCCTTTTCTCTCTGTCTCCACTTCTGAGAACTGTGGATTAAAGCCTCACTTTATTTGTTTAGATTGGCCTTTTCTCAACGTTCCTGCTGCTTCAGGAAAGAAATACACACTACTGTGGCATTTCAGCTCCAAAGAAACCGAGTTTGAGTGACGGCTGAAGAATGTGGAAAAAAAAGATCCTATGTGTATGACATTTGAATATGTGCCGAATTTGCATCTGTGCATTTGTGTGCTTATTTGCACCGTTTTGCATTTTGCCTGTATGTGAGTGCATGGATTCGCACGCCTGCATGCACATGTCTGTGAGTCTCTGCCTGCTTATTTCAGTCTTCATATCTTGATAATGTCCCCTTGATCAAATTACTCGGCTGCTTGTATAACACTCTCCATGTGACACACTATTAGCAGACAATTAACATGGGCCAGTCAGTGTCAACCGATTGGCTGTGCCATCACACTGCTGAGTGACATCTCTATCATGAGAGTGCCGCCCTGTTTCACCCTGAAGCAGCAGGATGTCGAGATAAAACCCCTGCCTGCCCTGATGTAGAAATCCGTGCCACTCTAACCGTTTCTCTGCCTTCGTATATACATTTTGGTCTGTTGAGTTAATTTGATGTAATCTGTTTCTCCCTCCTAAAATGTCTTACCGCTCATGAACATTTACTTTGTCCTTGTTACCACTTATTTTTCTTCCTCTAAGCAATCATCCTCCTGGCATCATCCACCCATTTGTTTCTGATTATCTCCTCATTCCATTTTTGCCTGTAATTAGATTTTTTTTTGTCCTCTGTTTGCCTCTTTTTTGTGTGTTCATTCATCTGGAAGAGAAGCATGTCTTGCACTAAAGAAAATATGATGTGTCTGCTGAAAAAGAAGTCAGCATGTCTGAACATCGGCACAAATTTTTATGACGGGCATCAAGTTAAGACAAGGCCTTTGAGAAGGTCGTTTGTGTGTGTTGCAGTGTGTCAGATTGGGAGACGTTAAACATATAGATATACATGTATATATACATATATACATGTATTTGCCCACAAACATATGTGTTTAAGTTCTTGTGATTGTGCAGCAATTCCCTTTAATATTTCAAGGCTCTCTGATGTGCTTCTGCCCAGATTCACCATGTACCCCAAAATCCCCAAACTACTTAAACACACAGAAAAACACACCAATCCCGCCGCCACCCACAATTTTCATTTTTGAGCATTTTCTTTCTGTTAATCCGCAATGTCATGGCTCATCCCAGCGGATCACCGTCTCTCTCCGGGGATGAATTTCTCCCCTAAATATGAGAGAGATTTAGAGAGAGGAGGGTTTGTCTGCTCTGCAGGCTGCACTGAAGGCTGATGCCAACAGAATATCAATAAGCATCAGGGGTCACGCAGCCACATGCATAACCACAGAGCTCGCTCTCTCCCTCTCTTCATCCCCCTTTTCTTGCAGTTGCACACATGCTGCTGTTGGGATCACCTGCACATAGTCCTCGCATGTATAGTAAACAAATACAATACAGGTGTGTCTGTAAGTGCTTGTTTGTTGCTGAAATGGGCAAGTGCTCTTGTGGATGTGTCTGTGAGCGGCAGTGCGGACTACATCACTGTGGGCACAACAAACCTGCCATTTCATCTCACACACAGCGATTAGTGACAAGTTGACAACCTTTAGCCATATTTAGTGTCATAATCCTGCACTTGAGTTAAGTCCAGTGTGAGTCATGCTCTTAATGTCACTGATGAGGCCAGTGTGTTTATGTGACAACAGCTGAGCAATGTCAGGTGTCTTTGTGTGTTGGATCATAGCATGTAAATCCAAAAGTGCTGGATTAAAATCCATGACGTCCTGCCAGCGCTTCCTCTCATGTACCGTGTTATCAGACTGTAGGAAGAAACCAGTGACTGAGGTGGAAGTTGAAAGAAGACAGCTGATCTAACAGAGGACAGGTTCTCATTGTGCTTGATAGTTGGAATAATAGATATATCTGTAGATAATGCGGAACGTTTGTGGTTCATAAAAACACAGAAACGATTCAGTCCCTTTATTAACTCTGAGGAAAAAAAGAGTCTTCCTCACAATGCTGCCCTGTTTGCAGACTTTATCACTTAAGGCCCTTTGTTTGAACTGAAATAAACCACACACTCCTTTAGGGCAGAGAGATTGCTCATTATGCCTTTTTTTTTTTAGATGGACAGATGAATGGTCTTTATTGAGAAAGTCCAAACTCTCTGTAGAGATACTCTGAACCTCAGCATGAGGAACGTGGGATGGGCTGGTGCTGTAAATGGTGACTAATTACACTGATGTGAAGAAGTTGAAGGAACGCTTGTATCCATGTTGACCCCTCAAGGCTTTTATGTCAGTCTGGACGAGTCAGACTCTGATCACAAGGGTCCCTGACCCATTTGATGATATCATCCTACTTGTTTACTATATTTTAGGTGCATATTGTTCAAACATGGTTCTCATATCTATTATTGGTCCCATTTTTAAGTCATTGTGGGTGAAGAGATTGAAACCAAGACCGTTTGTTTTTCTTGTGTCTGTGTGTGGATGTGTGTGTGTGTGTGTGTGTGTGTGTGTGTGTGTGCGCGCGCGTGTGTGTGTGCGTGCGTGCGTGCTTGCCCCTCCCCTCTGCTCCCTATCTGTCCATACACATTGGTGGAGGTAGAGTGGTTGTCAGTCAATTGACCTACATTAGCTGAGCCTGCAGCAGTCTGATTTCCTCGGGGGGCAGCAAATTTCTGGGTGTGGTTTATATATGTGTGTATGGGGTTGTGCGTGCGTGCGTGTCTACTTTTGTGTGTTTGTGCGTGTGTGTCCTATATAAGGTATAACCTAATCTCAGATGATTGAATGTCAGATGAAAACAACAAGCCTACATCCACAGTAACATTCAGAGGTTAAAAAAAGAAGCTGCTAACTAATAACTCCCAAAATGCATTTGGTTGTAGTTTAAATGATAGAGATTTGATGATTCTGTCAGGTGATTTTTTTTTTCTTTTGTATTGTCAGTCTATGAATCCTAGTAATTATTTTATAGGAAATTAGTGTTGATGTCCAGTGTCCACATTTTTGTTTTGTGATCCACATCAAAAACAGAATAAACAGACAAGATCCTTTCCCAGTAGACTTCACTGCAAAACAAATCCATCCATCCTTCCTCCATCGTTAACCGTAAATCTTTGCAGGGTCACAGGGGGTGTGGGGATTTAAGCAAGAAACTGCGAGGCAATGATGAAGCTGGCACACACTGGGAATGTCTGATGCCGTGCCACTGCACATCTTTTGTTATCTTTACAGGTTAACTGATGCTAGAAGTCCTTCATTCAAAAACACAGTTTTTCTCTTCATGTGTAACAAGTAACAGCTGAGGGTGAAAAACACACTCATACTGCCAACCCCCAAAATACCCCCACCTCGCCAAGCACCTATAGAGGCAATGACATCACTCCTTTGCCTGGTAACCATGGTTACAATCACCTCCTGCAGGCAAAAATCAGCACCCGTACCCGACTTTCCATGATTTTTCCTTGTTCCCTCCCTGCCTGTCTCGTCTGCTTCCCCACGTCTCTCTGCTGTAACTCACTTTGTTTCCTTCATCATCTCGTCTTCTTTCTTCTCTCATCCTTTCCTTTTTTCTTTTGTTTTTCAATTCCACTACTCTATGCATTCCCTCTCCCTCTTTCATGCCCTTCCCATCACTTCTCTGTTGCTTGTACTTTCTCACAACATGCTGGGCTTTAAATGCTTTCTGTTCCAGCTTTAAAGGTTTTCTCCTCTTTTGTTCAAGTCAAAAATGAATATGGCCTTTCCAGAGGAAAGAGAAAACACAGACAAATGCAGAGATAGAGATGACCTACATAGACAAAGGAAACACAGATGTGAATCTACTATAGCTGCAGCTGGAAAATCAGTGCATCCTAAACAGAAGGTTAACATAACATGGTGGATGTTGCTCAGTCAGTCATAAAATAGAGTTTGCAGCAGAGGTGATGAGAAGAGAAAATCAAGCCTGTAGACGATAGACTGAGGTTGGTGCACAGACACAGCTGAACCGTGCAGGTAGCATGAGTCACCTGAGTCTATACAGATAACCTAAAGGACAGATGGGTCAAGTGCTACATTGAAATCCTTTCCAGAGACACGGCTCTGCAGCGAGGAAGGTATAAGTTCTGCGACTTCCTGTTCAGGAAAGTAACATCCCGGAGGCACTGACTGTAAAGACGTACACAAGGATAGGGGGCAGTGCGCTGCATTACAAACCATTTTGCAGACAGGCAGGGTGGGTGGGGGGTAAAAGAGGAGCATTACAGGCATTGTGTAGCTGCATTATAGTAAGCTGCTTACAGTCCCTGTGCAGTGCTGAGACTGTCTGAAAGGACAAAGAAGCGTCACAGAGGAGAAGACGGGAGAGGCAGGAACTTGCAGGGAGGGCTGGGGGACAGGCGGACTCGTCCTAGTGTTGAGATGTTTTGCTTTCAGTGCACAATCACCAAATCTTTCTCTTTATCCTTTCTGCCTTTTTCTTGTCTCTATAAACCATAAATTATTCACTGTCTTCCCCTTTGTTCTCCTCTTCTCTTCATTCTCCCGCCTCCTTGTGATCTACTCCATACGATGCTAACATGTCTCCTGTTTTGCTACATGTTGCCGGGAAGGTAATCACCGCCGCCACCATCCCTCACTACCACCCAACTGAGTCAGAGAGTAAGGGAGGGGGAAACGGATGGTGGAGGTTGCCATGGAAACTGGGAGTCTGTTACAGGCCGACATCATGTGCGCAGAGCGGGCACATGAATATTTAAGCTTTATGGACACTGACAGACAAATGACAATAACTGCTTTCTGGACCTCCACTGCCTCCTCAGATGAAAATACAGAGAGGTCACAGAAAGGGAAGAGGAGGGAAGGCATGCAAGGAAGGGATGGATGGATGGATGGATGGATGGATGGATGGATGGATGGATGGATGGATGGATGGAGAAAAGGCGGGGTCACAAAGAAAGAGTGACAGACATCCATTTTATCTAGGGCACAGAGTGTCTGGTTATCTGGGTTGGCAAAAGATGGACAAAGAAACAGATGTAGAAAAAGTAATGGACAGGACTGGAGGAAATAACAAAATGATTTTGATCAGCTCATGGATTTTATGTGCTGAGAAATGCAGAGTAAATGATGGGAGGTGGAGAACAAAGAGAGAGACGGAGGGAGGGCTGGTGACGTGCCATGAGAGCGGTAAATTAGGGCACTGGAGCTTGTTTTTCCCCTCTTCTTTTCTCTCCTCATCTCTCAAAACATCCTGCAGTACTTTCTAATTAATCCTCCTAGAGGGTTGTTTCCTCTGCCTGCTTCTGATACACACACACACACACAGACACATTCATGCAAAAATGGTCATGATTCATACAGATTTCCAAATAAGATGCTGCATCGGCTTGGGAAGTCTAATTGTGCACAGTCTGACTGCACTGCGTCAAGAAGCCAATAAACTAGAAAAAATATGGCTCATGTTTTTCTTTTCTCATCTACTTACAGCTCTGTGGCTTTGGGACTTTTTGTGTTTTTGCACTTAAAAATGCAGCTTACATAATCTATGCTACAATCTGCCCAATGCACAAATATGTGTATCAGTCCTAAATCTTTGTCCGCTATTACCTATTACATTACCTTTTGAGTCTGGCTCGTCTTGTATTTGATTATTTCTCATAGTTCAGGAGTATGACCCCAGCTTTGTGAGTGCCCTTCACTGCTGATGGGTTTAACACCTGTCCCAGAGGTCCCAGCATGCAGTGCAGTCCCTTGTATCCCATCAACACTGCTGACATCCAGACCACTGTCAGAATGTGAGATATAGTCCTAAAATATTCCCATAGTCCCCCTTGTTTATTTCAGATGTGTTTAGGCCCAGTTAGTTATTCCCTGGTGCTTTACAAATATGCAGCTTTCTCATGTGATTTCCAGTGTGTGTGTGTGTGTGTGTGTGTGTGTGTGTGTTGTCTGAATCCCTCAGTACTTGATTCTTGTGTTTCTTCTATAGTTTTTCATGTCAGTCTTGACTGTAGTTGATTCATTCTGTGCATTTATAGAGTTTGAGGGTTATAAGGAACAGAAGTCCTCATATCCTTGATAATGCAGGACAAAAAATAATACTTGCATTAATGCCAAATTGATTGATGCCAAACTCAGAAGAAAAGTTTTGACTCTTCATAAGTGTTTCAGGTTATTGTTACCAAAGAATTAACAGATGTGCGTGTCCCTCCTGATGTTACATTAACAGTAAAAGGTTGAAGATATTTCCTTATTTGACTTTCTTCTGTTCTCCTCATGTTTCATGTGGATGTGGCTCTGCTGAAAAAATAGCTGTAAGCATCAGGATCTGTTGACACTTGTGAGGTTGTTTGCTCAAGGAGCTACAACTGACACTCAGATATGATCAAACCACACCTACAGTTTGACTCTTAATGATAATAAAACAATGTTTCCCTTACACTGTAACTTCAAAGGTTGCCTTTTGGTCACTTATATGAAATGTTAAAGACAAATACTTTTACATTTTGTAAAAATATGCTTATGTAGTTAGTTAGAAAAAGAGATTAGTTCCAGTCCTATTTCTGTTCATTAAGTGCTGAGTTAAATCTGGGAGGTTATTAGCTTAGCAAAGCATACAGACTTGAAGCCGTGAGAAACAGCAAAACTTTGTTAGTAGTTCTTTAATCTCTGCATAAACACCTCTTTAACTCAAATGACACACTGTATGTCATGTGTATCATCTGTACATTTAAGTGGCTTTTCATGCTGCAATTATTTCTTGGTGAGAAGTTACTTCCTGGAAATTTTTTCAAGGTCATCATAAGGTTAACAGCCAACAACTGTTGACGTGCTGACATGCATCCACAACTTCAGGTTTGTGCTTTTCTTTTGAGCTGTCATTGTGATATTACTGACCTACTTATATGACTGATAGCAGTAAAACAAATTATGTTTTTCTTCCATATTATACATAATTGAAACTGTTCAAATATTAAATGCTTATTTTTGGATTTATAGGACTTATAAATAGGACTTCATTTGAAGTTTTTTTTCATGACAGCAGTTAATTTGTCAATGTGGCTCAAAATTCTTTATTATCACAACCTCAACATTTTGTTACTTTGTCAAACTGCCAGCTGACTATGTAATAGTATTCAAACTGATCTCAGGCGTGTTGGGTGAGGGAACGGAAAGCAGGAGCAGGGAGGGGGAGCTGAGAGAGGCTCAATGGTTCACGCTTATTAGCCTGAAATATCCATGCAGCAGCTGCACCATTTCCGCGGCAACACCTGTCGCCATGGCGCTGAGCTGTCGACATGCCTCTGTGTCGGTGTCTGCATGTCTGAGGGGCTGCACATTCAGTCCGACCTCTGCGAATGCTCACACAGAGCAAACACTCACTTCCCAAACTAATGCTCTGGGATGTGTAAAATCTCATACATCCTTCATATGGCAGTGCCAACATGTAGCTATGCACGCACTCACAAACACACACACATGCACACACACACACACACACACACCTACACACCTCTATGGCAGCAGTGTAGAAGAAGCAATTGTGAAATTAGAAAACAGAGAGAATTTTTTTTTAGCTTTTTGGCATTTTCTTGCATCCTGACATGTTTAATTCCCTGCTCTCCCTCCTGCTCCTTCCTCGCTCTGTTCCTTCTCTCGTCACTCAGATGTGGAATTTTGCGTTTCTATGACAACCCCAGTGGTGGAGGAAATGAATTAGATACCCTGCACTGTCTGTGCTGGGGGTGTGGTCGCTGCTGGATGGGGGGGAGGTTATGGGCTAATGGGGTGTGCGGCTTGTAAAGAGGGATTGGGGTTATGGTTGTATGTACAGTAGTTTGCGTGTGTGTGTGTGTGTGTGAAGGGTAGGAATAAGGTGGGGGCAGGAAATGCCCCCAAACCATGTTGCACCAGATGGAAGCTGTTGATCCCCTGAAAATACCCACATTGTTCTGTCTTGCCAATGGAAACCAAATTGAAATCTATTGCATTGTTCTCCATTTTGTATTTTTTTTTGCATGATTTTACTGCTTTTTTTTTTTTTTTTTTTTTGCATACTCGACTCTTGACTTGAAGTGACACCTTACCCTCCTGTCATCCTCTCTCTAATTAACCTGCTGCTCAAAATCATCACATAGCAATTTAAACTGCTTCAGTCACAGAAAGTCAGCTCACTATCCCTCTGTCTTTCTCTTCCCCCTCTTCTTTCTTCGTCTCCCCTCTGTCTGATTTCCATCCTCCCAGCTGAGAAAACAGGCGCGAGAGCTCTTGGCAGAGGAGATGAGGCGAGAGAGGGGCTTTTCAGATGAAGAGAAAAAGGGTTTGCTGCTTTGAAAGGGAGCATTGTGTTCTTCTACCACATTGCTACAGCTCCATCTCTGTGATTTAGTCGAGCCAGCAGCCAGCACATTACTGTGTCTCTTTAAATCAGGGTACTGTTAGCCTTAGTAACGTTCAGGCTCCAGTGCTCCAATGCTCCTGCTCAAAGCCACCTCCTCTTCTTTCAGCCAAAGACCACTGAGCTGAGCTCTGCCTGATGGGCACATTCCTCTTAGCTGACATGATAAATGAAAAACAGGCTTTTTGGAATTTTGGGGAAAATAACATGGTAAATAAAGAGTGTTAAGTAAAGCAAAGACAGTATGGTTAAAGCACCCAAACAGTGGATTGTACTTGATATTTGTTGTCATGTAGGACAGTCAGGGTGTATTTTTGGAGCTGACTGAGTGCGCCAACAGAGAAAAAAAGTTCCATTCCTTTCTCTCCCTGTTAATATTTTATAAGGTACATCCATCCAAAAAAAAAAAAAAAAACAGTGGAGTCTATTTCTCTCTGCACTGCATGTGAAGAAATCACATTCACCCACAGCTGTCTGTGTCTGGGTCTCTAAAACTTTTATGCATAATCCCTGCTAAGTGTGTCATTTGGATTGAGGCCATGCTTAAGTTGACTGTGGCACTGGAGATGTATACATTTCATCCCACAGTCATTCCCTGGTAAAGTCCAGATTAAGCCGGTCTTTATCCCTGCTGTGTTTCCACGGAGCAGTGCTCTGTCGTCCAACATGTGGCCAACACACAGCAGAAGCAGCTGCAGGACAGGGGGGGGGGGAGATAAGAGGAAGTCAGTAAGGGAGGATGAGGATGAGGATGAGGGGGAGGGTTCCTTCCTTTTACTCAACTATCATGGAGGGGGGGAGGTTAAAGAGGCGCGTAAAACTCTTCCTGTCCCGCCACATGCACATGCTACGTCACTTCCTGCCCTGAAATGAGATCCTTGTTTCCTCTCGCCTGCAGCTTTCAGAGATGAAACGCAGCTCTGCTCTGTCTAACGCTCACACAGAAATTGGAATTCATTTTATTACGAGGTTATTCAAGGAATCTGTTAGTCGCAGATGTTTTTTTGTGAGTGTGTTTAAATGTTTGACTTTCTCTCTGACTTACTGAGTGTGTGGAGGTGTCTCTGCGGGCTGCCACATGCCTGCTTACATGTGTCACATTCAGGATGTGATGTCGATCTCTCTTGTGCCCCGGCTGTCTGACTAATGTTATTACTGAGCACAGGCAGTCCATTGTCAAGTTTCAGTCTGCTATTGCTTCCCCTCTTTGGACAACCCTACGATAGATCACTGATTTGAAGTCTTTTGCCTGTGTGCCACTGTGTGTGTGTGTCACTCCATTGTGTATTTGTCTGTGTGTGTATAATCAGTAGGAATGTGCTTAATTAAGCAAGATAGAGTTGGGGACCTGAAGGGGGCAATAAAAGAACAATCTCCCTATTCTGCTGGGTCTCCCCTCCAGGAAATAGATGACACATGGGGACAGTGAGAACAGCAGACGTCTCTGTGAGTCACAGGATGACAAATATCAGCTGACTGATTTCCTCTAAAGCCCCTTTAAAGTCTATTAGTATTTTCATATTGTAACCTTATGGATAATACTAAAATTTCCTTCAATTGTTATCCAAAATTAGAAAAGCTCTCAGATGGAAATTATGATGTAGATCTCCGGTGAATCAAACTGGGACAAACCCAGTGTGTTATTACCTCTGACTCATCGGCTCAAGCCTGTGTGTGGGACGTCCGCCGCTCCACTTGCCATGTTTCCTGCATATGTCCGCGCCACTGTTGTCATGGTTTGACTAATATTTGAATATGTTTGTCTTCCTCCAGATCTTTCAGCTCAGACAGGCCCAGAGCAAAGCCAACAATGGCCACCTCATAGATCTGTAATGAAGATGTGAAGAACAGAGAAAAGCATCCAGACAGTGGGGCTGACAGTTGCCATGGCAACAACATAACACAATGAGAAAAGGGTGAGAGGAGTCGGCCATTTTGGGTATGTGACTTGCCTCATGTGGGAATGCTACAGTGTGTGTGACTGAATCGTCAAGTTAAAACGATTTTATTTCATCTGTACAAGGAGATGTTTCATAAAATGTAATTTTAATGAATGAAAACATCTTTTATCGGCTACTCTCTCTAATATCTTATAGCTTTTGTTCTTATGTAATCCTTTGGCAGTAACTTTAACTTGCATTTGCTGTGAAAAATTGCATTAGCTGGCATTAGAATGGATGTCATGCCTGATTCCTGAGCAATACTCACATCTTCTTCATCTCCCCCCGCTCCCTCTATCCATCCCCCAACATCTGCAGCAGGGCCTTTTGTTTTGCTTGGTGACGTCCCATGGGCTATTTATAGGTATGTATGTTATTGTGTAAGACCTTGTGAAAGGCACAAAGAGCCTGAGCAGCCTACCATGGTCCCTGTAGTGGCCCCAGGATCTCTGAGAGGAAAGTTAAAGAAAATGTGGCCCAAGTATAAAGAATTATGGGAGGAGAGAGTGAGTTCAGGTGGAAATGAGCTGCATGAACGTAGACATGTTTTTACTTATAGAATCAATGTCTTGTCACAAATAATCTATTTTCTGTCTTGAAACAAAGCAGACATCATGCAGGACATGCGGTTTGGTGTTTATATAAGGTCATTTTACAGCCACTGTTTGCTCGTGATAATACATCAGTTGTATTATTCGTCACTCTATGAGAACAAGCAGGCTGACACGCCTGGAAGCGAGGGAAGAGTCTCTCCAGTCTTTTCTGTCTGTCAACACCAAAACGTAACATTTCACATAATACAGCCAATAAAAACAACAACGATAATCCTTATATAATTTTACAGTGGCAGTTACTTTTGAAATAGCATTTAAAGTCAGAACAGTAATGTTGTACGAACCAATTAGACTGATAATTTAGAACATTTGATGGATCTTGTTGTGATCAGTTTATCAACAGAAGTAGCATTACAATAAACCTCCCCATTTCATTACTGCCATTATTGTGTGATGGGGGAACAGTAGTTAAGAAGGATGCTAAGCTAATGGGAGTTTTGAACCAACTCATTACGGGAACTAATATTTTACAGCCTCATAATTTTGTTTTATAATTCTCTTTTTATTTGCCACAGAGAAGACCTGAAATAGACCAGCGAGGCTTCAACATTTAGGAGTGCTGCATTCCTGCTGAAGGTGAGTCACAGAGACAAAAAAGTCCCAGGAATATTTCGTTTTTTAAACGTAAAAAAAAATGCATCTTACAGTGTAAGATGAATGAGTCTCGTGTACTTTTAGCACCGGACCAATAAACATATTAGCATAAAACAAACCACACACGCAAGCATTTTTTAAACCATTTCTGAATCTTTTTATTTGAAATGTCAGTGTTCAAGAGAAAATAAAACAGCAATATAAATATTAGCATAAAAATAAGAGTAACACAGGGGTGTAGCGTGGGGGCTAAGCATTTGATAAGAAAGATAATACAGCAGGATAGTAGTATTAATTCAGCAGCGGACGGACTTACACATATATAATATTTATAATCATTTGTTCATATGGACAGAAAGAGAATGAGAGGCATTCTTTCACAAATGCACAAGATAAAATCACCGCAAAAGAACATTAAGAGGTTACAGAAGGATAGAAACATTTCCATATTTTTTTTGTTTAGTTTCTTTACAGGGTGATAAAAGAGAGAGAGAGAAAATGAACACAAAAATATGCGCAACACATAATCACAAGTTAACTAGTCTACGTGTGTCACTTTGTTTACTTATCTAAAGTTATCTTTAATTCATTTATTTACACTGAAGAGTTAGTTGGCTTCCATGGTGCTTAGTTACTACATTGCAACACAAACTGTTGAACATCTCAGATTTTTATTCATAATCTTTTTTTTTTTTTTTTAACTGTGGTTTTCTTATTTTTCTTGAAAAACAAAATGCAACACATTCCAGTAGTAAGCCACGCCTTGTGGAGAGGGACTTTTATTTTGAAAATGTTGGACGTGGTCCCTTCTATACAAACAACTGGCTCATACCATCGACAGGACTTGTGTTTATTTACAGTGGGAGAAGAGCCTCACAGGACCAGGGAGTGGAGGGGAGGGGCGAGGGGTGAGGGGCGGTGAGGCTAAGGTTTCCCTTAGATTTCAATAAAAGATGGGATATTTCAAAGGGCTCTCAAGTGGTTTCTCCTCATCAACAGGGACAGCTGTGCTTGGCACTGTTGACCCCTACCTGGGTCAGTGCATTAGAGAAAGTTTAAGGGGTGGGCGGGTCAACAGTGGTTCCTCTGTACATTCAGTGGGTAGAGCCAAGGTTGTTTACCCCACCCCTGGTTGATGTAATGGTGCCACCTCAGTCTGTGCACCCCTCACCACACCCCCTTCACTCCCCCTGATGCAGCCTGCAAGCTGTTTTACTCATGCAGTTGCGTCTGGCCAAGACAAGAAGCCTGTCAGACAGATAAATGGCAAAGTAAAGACCTAATTTCTTATGCAAACAATTCCTCTATGCTACCGAATCATTATCTCCCAAAGAACAAAAAAGTTACCGTGTCACATCAAGAAGTTCCTTCAACACTTTGTGGATAATGTGGGGAGAAAATCTAGCGGCTTGCAAAGTGTCTAGAAACTCCTAAGCACTTAAATTTACCACATCTATGTGTTTCCCTAAAGACTTAAGCGATTACTACCCCTACAAAATCTCATCAGATTACAAACAGTGCATTTCTCTTCGTTTGGCTCTTAACGCGGGGTTGTGAGAGAGGGGAGGACGCGAGCTGGGTGTGAGGAGGGGAGGGAAGAGGGTGCAGGGCAGGGTAACATGTTCGTGCCCATCTGGACGTGTTATACAGAAGCCAGTGCCTGCTGCTATACCACCTGCATGGACAGCATGGCTTGTGACATGCAGCGCCACCCCACCCTCTGCCAGCCCTTCCTCTGGGTGCATGCTCAGGTCATAAAAATATCAGGAGAGTTAAACTTTATTCATTTATTTTTTCCCCAAACTATGATTACAAAAATTACTTTTCTTTTTTTGTCAAGTAAATGCTACATGTGCATTATATTGACCTGCGATTGGAGGGAGAATAACAGATTCAGGATGTTCTCCTCTTTGCTTTTGCAATGCATAGTTTGCAACTCTAAACTAGTATATGTGGTTTGAACCTTAAAGAGCATGCAGAACAGTTTGTAATACCTGTCAAACAACAGCCTTGTATCCACAGGATTTATGCTTGGAGACCCTGTAAGGCTGACCCTATATAGGAATCTAATGGATGGCAACTAGCATACTTTACAATAGCTGACTTTCCACCTCTGGGAAAGAGCACAATAAATCCAACATGAAAGACACTAACATTTCATCTCTGAATACATCACTGGTATAGCCTTGTCATCCCAGCAAGGTTCCTTACACTGAATCTCTTTGTCCAAGTTCATTACATTTTGCCAAAATAAAACAAACAAACAAAAATATCACTATAACCCCCCATACCCTGCCAAAATTATCCACCGACAAAGATTATGTGAGCAACTCCATCTTTAGCACAACACGAGTTAATGAACACCAGTAAACAGCCTTCAGCACATTCAGATTCTTCAAGACACTCTTTCAAAGAACCTTCAACACCGTCCGTGTGATCCAAGGTGATTTGCTGTCATTTATTTAGACCGTGGCTAGCATGAGTGACAGCAGAGCAGTAAGATACGATAAGAAGGGTATGGGGGGTTGAATTTATCAGATCAGGCCAGGTTTATCATTCCTCCAGCTCCTTCTGTCCGGCTCTACTTCTTCTCCTTCTTGGTGGACTTCTTCTTGGAGGCGGGGGTCTGGGCGGCCTTGGGGGGCTCAGACTGGACCGAGGCCTGTGGAGGGGGCAGAGCCTGCTGGGTGGCCTGCTGGGCCGTGGCCTGCTGCTGCTGGGGGTTGGAGGTAAGGGTGGCAGTGCTGCCGGGGATGTAGACGTTCTGGCGATAGTCAGGCACGTGCTGCAGGGTGAACTGGGGGCTGTAGCGGGTACTCAGACCCATGGTGCCGGGTCCCAGAGTGGCCGTAGCCTCGCTCACTTCTGGGGAGAAGAGAGACAGAGTGGGGGAATAAGGGGTGAGGAGGGAGAGGAGAGGTGGATGAAACTTGTTAGAAAACAAGAATTTGAAAGTTTTAGTATGACAGTGTTCATTTCTAAGTAGTGCAATGAAAACAGGTCGTAAAAGAGGATTAAACCATAATTTTCAAAGCTTCTCAAGGAGATAAGGTATTTGGTAAGACTTCATTAAAACGGCTGCAGCGAGCTGAACTAAAAACTGAGGCCATGAGTGGGTGAAACATGAAGAGGCAAAGGAGCTGGTTGATTGTGTGCAGATGTTTTTATTTAACATGACGATCAAACCGTCTCCCCAGCACACTCCTCTCTCCTTCTGCCTTTCTATCACGCCTGCCCTGAGTGAGTGTGTGCGCGCATGACGTAGCTGCTCAGCTCATAATTCTCCCACAGCCCCTGCATTGCAGAGCCAGAGACACAAACGCTCCCTCCCCCATCCTGTAATTCCTCTCAGCCCATATAAACACACACACATACGCACATGAAAACTGACTGCACTGGCCTACAAAGAGCCAAATCTGTGATTGAAAACATACTTTTTAATTCTCTTTCAGCTTTTACGACGCTTTAAAAATTGATTACTCCGGCAATGCAGTGACATTAAGCAGAGTGGACAGATGACCTTCAGTGTTTGTCACATGCACTATTTGTTCTCTCTGTCCTGATGGTCCCAATTGTTAATGCCAGCTAACTCTGTGCTGACATTCAGGTTACAACAGAGCCAAAGATGGAGCCTTTCCTCTCTCCATCTCTCTGCTCACTCCGATGGAAAAAATATCACACCATGTCTAGTGCAGTGTTCAAGGCGGAGGAAGTGCATGCACGTTTGTGTGCGTGTGTCTGTGTGTGTGTTTAGAGGGAGGGAGATGTGATGTGTCAATAGTTAAAAAAAAAACAGTGGAAACCATGACTTCAGTTCATGAGGCAATAAATCCGGTTGAGTTCACCCTCTATCATTTCTTTGAATTTTGTGTTTAACTGTCACTGAATTTTGTGTTACTAAGTCTGCTTTTAAGGACAATTTTAAGTAAATTTTTCCAGGTTATTAGTAGAGCCACCGCTGAAACAGCCCAAGGATGAACCTCTGTTTGTGTCCCCTCAGTGCTGCAGGAACAGAGAAGTGGGGCAGCAGATATATTGTGGAATATGGGAATCTTTGGATATGCATAAGCCTGCAGGTTGTATATTACATAACTGTTCATCTAGCTCTACAGCTTTCTGCTTATGATTAAACAATGTGCATGTGATCACTGTGTAGAGTGAAAACATGTATTTCTGTCATGTTATTCAGTTCAACACATCAACCTTTCTGTTTATCTGAGGAGCTGCAGGTAGTTACGTCCACTGCCTGGAAAAATATCTAAAGCTTCATCTGGATGCTAATTAGCCCACAGCCGCAACATGGAAACATCAATGTTGACAAAGAGAGCTTTATCAACGATCCAGTCTTGCTCTGTGCCCTCCAACTGAACAGAAACCCTAATAAACCACTCCTGCCCACGCAGACCCTCACTAAGAAAAAGGCATGGGTTTGGAAAGGAAGAAATAAAGTGATAGATGGGAGACAGAAGATGAGGAGGTATAGGACTCACCGTTCGCTGCAGCCATCAGGGCCTGGAGCTGCTCAGCCTCGGTTGGGGGCTGGGGCCAGGGGCCGGTTCCCATGGCAACCTCAGGTCCTCCAGTTGCCCTGTGGTGAAAAAATGCGGAGAGAAGAGCAACTGTAAATAACTAGTAGTTCATCCTGTTCACTGTGTGTTTTTTAGCTGTCTGGTTTAACAGTTGGTGGTTTATGGTGTAAAGGCAAAGCAGCTGACGGCGAGGTACACAGCCTGAGGAAGACCTCAGCGAGGATAACAAGGAGGATGTATACGTTACAAAAAAACAGGGTGTGTCGCAAACAAATGCACACTCTTAAACACACTCTGGTTGAGGCATGTACAGATTGTGTCTGCACACAGACACACAGTAGCAAGCGTGTTTGCACACACACACACACGCACACAGTAAGCATTGTACAACAGTAACTTTCTCTCTCAGGTATGGCCATGAGCACCGTCTAGTAATTCTGATTAAATATTTAATGATCCAACCTTTAAGGGAAATAGCTGTCTGCATAGTCACACTTGCAACGCTCAGTGAGCACTGAATATTTCCATCTGGGCAAACTTCACCTTCAAAGACTTGTTTACTTAAAGTCTGCAGTTTGCTTGTGGGGGCAACAGAGGAGAAAGCAGACCTGCGATCTATTAGGCTCACCTACTTATTTCCTTTCCCACACTTGCGACACACCAACACAAGCTCTACATCTGATGCTGCTTTAATCCCAGCCCTGCTCCTGTTCTCAAACTGCTGATAAACCTTCATCTTTGGATTATTAACAATACTGCCATATGTCATCTTCATGCTACTGATGCACTGTTTCAGAAAAAGCTACTAATGCTACTTCACTCCGTCAGAGGAACAGAGGTAACAAAAAATCCTATAAAACCATTATGGGTGCTGCCCCTGATATTGTTTAAAAGCAAACACACCATAAATATATATTTTAAAACATTTTTCTCAACCTTCTGAATGATGTTTACGTGCAATGCATGTTTTTGATAAAAAAATTATTCTAGGCAAAGAGAAACCTGAGGACATTAGGTAGAAATACATTAGCCTAAAGGGACGTGGGAAAAATGTTCTGATGGAGGGCAGAGCTCAAAAGAGGACAGAAATGGACCCATCAGTGATCAAAAGGACACTGAGGTTTCAGGATTACTGTCGGACAAATATACAAGTATTACAGTGGCAAAAAATTAGGAAATTGTGACTTCACACACATATGTATAATGTTACATAAGTACATTGAGTGCAAAGAAAGGGGCTCTCTTTTCTCTTGAAGGCTAACAAAAACTCATGGACAGATTGGTCTGCTCCTGGGATTTAAGAAAAAGTAAAGAACACAGTGAGGGAAAAAGTGAAAAGGATTCTTACGAAAACAAGGAATTTGTTTGGGAGCATGCTGCCAAATCTCACTGCCAAAACTCTAAAGTGGTTTTTTGTTCGGTGCCAAAGAGAGACTGAGGGAGAGAAACATGTAAGTCCCAAGCCAGGCAGCCAATGAAAGACAGGCTAGCTAAAAGCTACGTCAGTGAAGCCAGGGCAGCCATTTTGTGCTTTTTCACACCACTTGAGATAAAACGAAATGCATCATTTGCCCTAATTAGCATCCCCCTGTACTTATCACATCCTGTGGTTGTGTTAAGCACTTCCTGTGGTCAGGATTATCACTTCCTGTTGGCAACATTGTGAACTGTGGTCCAGAGGGTGTCCTTGGTTGGCCAGTGCTATCAGTGACACGTCCTATCTCTGAGGAAGTCTCTCTTTGCTGTTTTGCAGGGAACCTTCTAAACATTAGCTTAAAACTTAAACTGAATCCCATTCAGTAAGTCACATGGTGTACATGCTGACATCTGCCATCAACTGCATGTTGACCACAAGACTTGAATGCGAAGAGCTGTTTACATCATTGGGAACTTTTTACCACTTAACGGGCGTTTTACAGAACTCAGTCAGTAGACAGCTGTCTGCATTGTCTTTTTCTTGGAGTCATTCAGCGGATAAATCACATGGAAAAGCCACATGTGGTGATGTTGAGCTACAACCATCACAGACATACACCAAAGGCAACACTGTACGGTAAGCCAGTCTTCTAGAAAGAGAGAAAACAAGAGTTCTCACACTAAAATGACTATATGTACAGCACACAAAACAAGGCATAGCAAATCTACAAAACACTGCAAACACTGCAAACTCAAAAGTGCTAACAATCCTTTCTACGCCACAGCAGGCATTGTGGCCTATGCACATCGATCAACAAACCTCATCAAACTTTGAGGGAGACTAACAGAAGCTATGGGTTAGGTACATCTACACACAGCACAGCACTCCACTGCAGTGCACTACCTACAAGGTTTTAGACACTCTCTGCCCTTATCAGCTGATCTGTGATCAGGTCCCTCTTTCACCGAACTGTGAAGTGGACAAAACAGAAAAACACTGATCAGCTGCTAAGGACAGAAAGTGATCACAGTGTCTATGTCTAAATTGGTACCTTGTCCCACTCTTCGGCGTCCATCGTATGTGTGTACCGTATGGCATGTGGGGACTAAAAGCACAACAAGTTATACAGTCTGAAAGAACCATTTTGTATTTTGCTGAAAATTTGAGGTAGTGTAAGAAAAAGTGAAAATGCTGCCATATTGTGCTCCAGATCTCAGTGGAAAATATGTTGAGTCTGTCATATCTATTTAAAATACCAGAGGTGGAGAGAGTTTGTTTTCTTTTTCTCCACCGCTAACATGAATTAAGTCCAATGTATCCAAAATCCCTGTGGATATCTACAATGACAGTGAAGCTTGAGTGTGTATGTGTGTCTAACATTTTCCTGACTTGGCTTAATAGAGCCTTCTGCCCCAGCTGGTATCTTTCAGGGAGAAGCAATGACTCCTAGAATGTGTTGTGCAATCATTGTTGTGAAAACTGTTACTGCATGCACTTGATTATAGCTCGCATGGAGGCAAATAGCAAATAATCAAACATCAACACAAAAACTTGCTAAAACACGCAACTGAGGGAGACAAACGCAGTTTATCTATTGTCATTTAACAGACGAGTCACTGGTGTCAAAAATTTAATTTCAAGTCGCCAGTCAGTACGATCTCTCTGCAGTATATGAAGACAGAGCAAGGAGGATAAATACACTGTCCCATCCCCCCACTAGCTCTGGTCACCCACCCTCATCAGGAGCACTGAGTGATGGCGCACAGGCTCTGAGAGCGCAGAGAGGGGAGGAACGGGAGGGGGGAGGGGGAGTGGAAGCTGCGGCAGCCATTTTATAAAGCAGCCTGGAACAAGGCAGAGATGCTCAGTCAGGAGTGGAAATGAAGAATCTACATTCGCTGAGGATAATCATGCAGTATGCAACCGTGAATTGCGCCGTCCCTGCAGTCTAATTCAAAGTCAGATTCAGATGGCTGTGCAGTGGCACTCAGCGCATTTAGGGCAGGCAGTTTTCATGGTTACAGCATTCACTATCCACCATCCCCCTCTTTTTTTTTATTTCCTCATCCTTCATCACTCCCTCTATCTTTGCAATGAGCTGGCCCTTTTCGAGTACAACAACATGTCCTTCACATTACTGGGCATGTTATCAGTGTGTTTGTGTGTGTGTTTCGGTTTACTTACCCGCTAGGTCCGGGTCTCTGTCCCTGTGTGAAGCGCCAGTCATTGTTGGGGGGCTTTTGCTGTGGAGAGAACAGAAGATGCAACATGAAATGTTTGCTGTGTTGCAAAAACAACACATCGTTTCTGAAGTGTAACCTTGGGTTAAAACATGTTGGTTGTGGGTGACAAGAGTGTGACGGTGTATGTCTGGGACTAAGGAAACCTTTTCAAAGGGCTACAGATGGCAAAAAATGTCTGTAGGCTCAGGCATCCATATTGTTCCGAAAGCTATGAAGCATAAAATGTTGCAGAAAAGCACACACTCTCTCACACACACAAACAAACAAACCAGGGCTGTGCTTACAAAACAGGACTGAAAACTACAGCCAAAAGGCAGAAAATATCAAAAACAGAAGTACATAATAACACAAATGAAAAATCAGCTATAAAACAGGGTAATGAGACCTAAAAATGCATCCATGAAGCCAGAAGATGAATCAGACGACCAAAGGATCTGCTGCTGAGAGGGAGTTTTTCTCTGAGCGACCACACAAAGATTTTAGCAGCCACTCGCCCATGTCTGTAACTTACACTGACAAGACTTTTTGAGTTACAGGCATTCTGTGATAAAGGTGAGATTTGAAGATAACGCTGTTTGTTAGTTAGAAACCAAAGGTCACTGAGATAAACCTATGACGATGGCATCTCTCTGTGTCACTGCTACTCTCTATTCATGCTTCAAGCCCATTGCAGTCTTGTCCATCTCTACCTCACTGACCATGCCACCATGTCTTTTCCATCTCTCTAGCTCTTTCCCTCTCTCTCAGGCTCTCTTGTTGTGCAGTGATGCGGTGAATAGAGCTCTTGGCTTGGTTCCAGATTCTGCCGCCTAATCGACACAAGAGCTCCCCGGAGAGAGAGACCAGCAGGACGATGTGCTGCATTATTAAAAGAGCTGTTCTACCCGAGGGAATGATGGAGAGAAACGAGGGAGTGGGGGAGAAAACAGATAGAGAAAATGCTGAAAACATTTCAACTCAAAAAAGATCAACTATGGCATCATAAACTGCTGACTATCATCTATAATCTGTAAGAATGCAGGTCAAGAAGTAGCAGATGTACATGTGACTTTCCGACACACAGAAGAGTGAGAGAACAGGAAACGGTGTTCTGTACCGATGCAGATGAAACTAATAACTGCCACTTCATGAAAAGAGTATTACAGAGAGATCAACAACAACTTAAATCTGGGAGTGAAGAAAGGCACTGCGCTGTGCTGCCTATCAGAGCTGGTGAAGGACACTGCAAAGGGTGAGAGTAAGTGTGAATGTTAACTAAATAACTGAGTTGAAGAGAAATCACTGTTTGCTCAATAATTTCATAATTATTAAACTACACCATACGGCACGGAGTGCTGAGAGAAACAATTTGTCAGTGTCATCAACTTAAGGATTTGTTTCACCTCGGTGGTTGCTCAACACCATCAGTTGAGTCTTCAAACACTTGGTCAAATGAAAACAGTCAGAAAAAGAAAAGAAAACTCAGCTTTGTCATGTCTGCAATACAAACTGGGTAGCCTAAACTCACAACTTGTCAGTATTATCACACAACATCATACTGGATGAAGATGAGAGGAGGAGAGCATACTGTCTATGATCCTCCTCAAAACAGAGTCTGGTTGTTTTTTTGTTTTTTTTTAATCTAAAAATGGACTCAGAGATGCTGATATGTGCGTGGGCACATAAGTCTGTCTGAGCTTTAGTGGGGAGAGAAAAAGATCAGCACTGAGTGGAGGCAAACAGCCAGTGAGAGGCCCAGCATTCCTGCAGTGTGACTCGTTCTGACCATGCAAACACTCACAGACACACGCCTGTCATTTCCGAGGTCAGATCCCACTGCAGGCATGTCGAATAAAGGGTAACAGCCTGGGCTGCACAGCTAGCTTAAGGTAAACACCTCATGTTCTGTTATCCTGTATGCTTCGACACACATGACAGGCAGACAGTTAACATCCATAAGAATGCATCTCTTCTCTGTTTAAGGAGAGAGTCAAATTGATCAACTTAATCCTTTTATTCAGTTGAACCACAATCTGTTCAGAGTTGCTGAGTTCCTCAGTTAAAATGGTTTAGACAACAGTTGCCAGGGAAAACAAACACAGAGTCGGGTTTAATGGCATGCAGGAAGGGATCAAATCTAATTGACTTTAACTCCAACAATGCGAGCATCCTCAGATGTGCTTGTTAGCCTCTATAGTGAGTCAATCCCATCAGATAGATGAGGTGAAGATATTCACAATGCAGAGGACTTTGTTTTTTTAGAGTGAAAGTTAAATTTAAATGGCACAAGCTAGAGAGAGAAGGTCAAACCGACTGCTCAGAGAGACTTGGCCAGCAGATCGACATGAAGGGATTACAGTTCTGTGGGCCTGAATTCCAGTTCAATAGAAAGACTTTCATTCCAGCATGGAAGCTTTAAACACTGTCAGTCTGCTTCCCTTACATATGTAAGCTGAGGCAAAGAGCTTTGAGGGCTCCAAAGGTGAGTTACAAACTTAGTGAATTCCTTTGCTACCGAAACACAATGTCTGTCATCGGCAGTACAATAATCTGAAGAGATGAAATGGATATTCAGTATGTGAGCACTGGATTCACAAGGGGATAAAATCTGGAATGATCTGCACATGGTACGATGGACTCCATCCAGTATTTTTGAAAGAATTTTTAAGTGAACTTTGCTCAAATATCTGACTTACAGCTTAAGCGCCTCTGTTTTTGTGATTCAAAGGAAAAAAAATTAAAACTCATCCCTTTCTCTGTCTCTCTGACAGGGCTGGGAAAAACAAATAGGGTACTTCCTCCACACATATAGACCCTTCTGGTGATCTCTGTAGAAGATTTAGCTTCCTATCTGCACACAAATTGTATTTGTGTTATAAGAACTGGGCTGTACTCCAGCTTGTGCTCTGTCTGAAAAGAGGAAGTCATATCTGTTCTGTTGCTCTGATAACCTTCACCGCAAACACACACACAAAGCACTGTAAAACTCTCAGCACATAGCCATAAATACAGTTCCTCATCCCCCCAATGTTCTTTATCACCAAGTAATCATTAAACCTGTATATATAGAGAAACAAGATGTATGACCACTACAACGCTGCATCCATTACACTTATACACCTAATTTATAAGTTACTACAAGCTGAGCACTGGAACAAAGCACATTGTGTATTGCTTGATTTTAATATTCCTTTCCCTCAAACATTATGACCTAACAAACAAAACCTGGGAGGACAGTTGTGCTAAACTACATGAGCAAGTTAGTCACATGTGCATCTTTGTCACCCATAAAAAAGTATTTATGCAAAACATTATGTCAAACGCAGTGCACTGGCCAGCTCTTATGAACTCACACAACTTAAAGACTAAAAATATATCACAAAGTCATAGAAATTTTTATGTAATGTCTAAGATATATGCTTTCACATGTAAAAAAGGGAATGGCTGCAAAAATGGAAGAGACGTGCAGAAACAAGGAGCTCAGTAACTGAGTAAACTCATGACATTAGGATTACATGGAATTTTATCTTATCCACTGAGCCAGAAAATCCTTTTCACCAAGGCAATATTTCTCTTTAATGCAAACATTAACATGTTGCATGGCAATAAACCTTTTAATTTATCTGCCAATGTTTCAAAGGGAAAATAACAAAAACAGTATTTCCTAAACGTTCAGTGAATGCACCTGATAAAATAAAGCATGCCAGAACAGTACACTGCAAATGAATGGGGGGGAGGGCACAAAGAAGTGACAGGCACTTGGGCACTAGGGCCCTTGGGTCCTGCTAAAATTACACAGTGCTGCAGGCTCCTTGTGCCTGATTGCTTTGTACACATTATCTGACATGCAAGCGTTTAAACACCCACAATGATGGCTGCTGCTCTAAAGACATAGCCTGCACAGTCTGTCAATGCGGCACACGTGTGTAAAGCCATCCTTCCTTTCCCTTTGTCCATCCCTCTCTCTCTTTTTCACTGTTGTCCTCATTGCACACGTGTCACTAGAGCAGGGAGACAGATGGTACCCTGATGACCTCAGGGACAATCTAATTCAGCACGGAGAGTGTCTATGTAATACAGACTCATTAGAAACCAGAGAGTCTTATGGATATTAAATAGACAGAAGGGTATACATGCTGTTGCATGGACAAGAAACAGTTATCTTTAGTAATTATCAGTCATCAAGTATATAGAAAACATGATCTAACTGAGGATGAACCATGAGGATGAATAAATGTGAGGTAGAGCACACAGTCGGCCATTTTCAATCCCTGACAGTGTCTGTAAAAGCATCTAAAACACTAACTGGATCGTCTGTCTCGTGCATATGATCACTCTATAGGTAGCCTTCCTTCACAGCAAACTCAGAAAATATGAAAAAAGTGGCATTTTGGGTGAATGATCTCAGAGTGGAAATTGAAAAATGTCTGTAAAGAACTGCCACAGTGAGAACAGCCTCACTCGTGATGCTGTGTCCTGGAACCAATCACCAAAAGTTCAGGGGACAACAGGAAGCCAGGGGTCAGGCCACTGACCCTCTGAATTCCTGTTTTTCCAGCTTCTGCTTTATTCTTTGACTCTTTCCTTTCCACCCCTCGTACCATTTTTTCCTTGGCCCTTTTCCTCTCCTTCACCCCCCTTTTCTCCCTCTGTCATCCTCTTCTCCTCTGTCTCCCAGCCATTTCATCGAGCCAACACTGCAGAACTTATTTTCATCTGCTCGTCTCCTCCTCTCCATCTGTTAAGAGCACTTATGTTTACCCCTTTTCTCTTCCTCTGAAATTTTTTTGGCTATTTTCAACTACATTTTCTCTGCCTGACTGTCTCTTTATCTGCATCTTTCTGATCCATTAAAAACATCCTCTGTTGCTGTAGTGACTGAAAGCTGGAGATAGTAACAGCATTTCTTAGCCTGGGGTCAGATTAAATATTAAGCCTAAACCTGTATAGCAGGACAACATAGCTCTAAGAGCTTTTCCACCATGTAGAGAGAGGGATCCTCCTGCTAAAAACAAGTGGAGTTTCAGATAAAATGCTGCAGAGCTACGTGACTGAGAAAATCTAGGTTAGTACCTTACTGCCAAGATTTAGGGCAACAAAAATAAGGTTTTCACTCATTCATTATAGATATATCATCACAATATCAAAACTGCATGTAAAAAAACTTTTTTATAATACTAAATACTTAACGAACCAGTCTAAAAATAGAGAAAAATCTGTATTGGTCTTATCCTATGATGGCATATCTCACCAATGCCAAGCTTGCTCTCTCACTAATCCCTCACCTCACTGGCTGAGTTCATAAGGTGCTTCCTGCTGAGTGTCATGTTGAGTGTGTTGTTGTGACTCAGCATGGGTGTCTTCATAAACACAAAGTCACTTCGGCTGGATATGGTGGAGTAGCAGGGCCTGTATGTGCGTGTGTGTGGCTCCTGGGGGCCTCCCACCACCTCCATGTAACGTATTGGTCCATCGGTGTTGAGCTGCAGGTGCAAGTCCTTGCTTGGCCTCTGATGGTAACGACTTGACCTGTGACGACCGTAGCAGCAGCAGTCAGAGCCTCCCAGCCCTGGGCCACGGTGTCTCAGGCAGCGTACCATCAGGATGACAAAGGTTATGAAGGACACAGCTGATACACAAGCTAGAGAGATGATGAGGTACAGAGTGATGTCCGACATCCCTGTGCGGTGGTAGAAGGGTGTATGGCGAGGGCTTGCTGGGACGTCATTAACAGCGCCCTTCTCATCAACAGTTACTGTGATGTTTACAAAACTGGACTTTGGAGGGTCACCATTGTCCTGAATGATGATCGCGATGTCATAAGTAGAGCCCGATTCCTCCTCAGCCCACTTGCGGGCCGTGCGGAGCTCGCCTGTGTGTGCCCCGATACGGAACATGCCAGCATTTGGTCCAGGGGCAATGGAGTAAAACAGCCATGCATTGTGCCCACTGTCTGCATCCACTCCTACAAGTTTATTTATGAGGTGCCCTGGACCAGCAGATGGGGGGACAGTGAGCTGTAGTCTTTTGTCTTTTGGAAAGGAGGGGTGTACAATCACTGGTGCATTGTCATTTACATCCACCACAAACACATGCACAGTGACATTTGTTGTTCGTGGTGGCACCCCTGCATCCCGAGCCTGCACCTCGATACGGAAAGCATTGAGCTGCTCATGATCCAGGGAGCGCATGCTGTAGATGTGACCGCTCTCTGGGTTAATGTAGACATAAGATGAAATTGGCGAGCCCTGTACCATACTGGGAAGGATGGAGTAGGAAATGCGAGCATTGTCACCAAGGTCTGGATCAGTGGCTGAAACAACAGCAATGGGGGCACTGAGGGCATTGTTCTCTGGGATGTCCACTGAGTATGAAGGCTGAGAGAAAGTTGGGGCATTGTCATTTACATCAGAGAGCTTCACCAAAAAAGTGATTTGTGATGAAAGAGGAGGAGAACCAGCATCAGTGGCCTTGATCACCACTGTGTACTCTGGGACAGTCTCACGGTCCAGGTTTCCAGCAGTGATGAGACTGTAATGCATGCCAAAAGCTGAATTCAGTTTAAATGGCAAACCTGGTTGAACAGTTAATGTAACCTTTCCATTTACACCAGAGTCCACATCACGTGCACCTATAAGTGCTATCACAGTCTCTGGTGCTGAGTCCTCCCTGATAGGACTGGACAGTGACGTCAGTATGACCTCTGGTGCGTTGTCATTCACATCAATGATGTCCACGATGACGTTACAGGAGCCCTCCATGGCAGGAGAGCCACCATCTCTTGCCTGCACTGTGATATGGTAAACAGCGGCCTTTTCATAATCCACATCACCCTTCACACGGATCTCCCCGCTTTTAGTATCCACACTGAAAAGACTGAGAACACGTTCCGGTGTGTACTTACTAAACAGGAAAGATATATCCCCGTTGTTTCCCGAATCTGCGTCGGTTGCATTCAATTTCGTAACTAAAGTGCCCCGTGCAACATTTTCTAATAGCCTAACTTTCTTTACTGGCTCGTCAAAGACTGGCGCATTGTCATTTACATCGAGAATTTTAATAAGCAGGAGCGTTGAGCCAGATTTCTCCGGCTGACCTCCATCTACAGCAGTGAGCAACAGGCGAAACGAGGCCTGCATCTCCCTGTCCAAAGCTTTATCCACCACTAGCTCTGGAAACGTGCTGCCGTCACTTTTAGTTTCCACTTTTAAAGTAAAAAAGTCATTTGTTGCGAGATGGTAAGTGCGTAACGAGTTAGTCCCAACATCTGGATCGTGTGCGCTCTCCAATCGGAACCTTGTGCCCGGCGCGGCCGCCTCTGAGATCTCCAAAGAAATGTTGCTGGTTGAAAACTGTGGCGCGTTGTCATTCACATCCAGAATGTCCACAACCACGCGATGAATGTCCAAAGGATTCTCCAAAACTATTTGAAGGTGTAGTGAACATGCTGAATTCAATTCGCACATTTGTTCCCTATCAATTTTTTCTTTAATAACCAAATTCCCGGTCGTCTGCTTTACCTCGAAGTACTGCGTTGTTGATTCTGAGACCACCCGCAACCTCCTCTGAACAATCCCTTCAGAATTAAGACTCAGATCTCGAGCAATATTCCCAACGACAGAGCCCGGACTTAGTTCCTCCGATACAGAGTAGCTGAGCTGAGCGGAGGCACATGAGAGGTAAGCCAGATAAAAGCAGAGCCTCCACAGCCTCCCTCCTCCGGAGCGCTTCCTCTGCCTGGACTCCATTGTGCTGCGCTCCGAGGATCGGAGAACGGGAAAGTTTTTAACTTCTCTTTTCACCGTAACGTATCCATAGTAATGCTAAAACGAGGCTGCCAGGCTTGGTGGTAAGCATTTCCGTTTTAAAAAAAGATCGATAGGAAGTTTTGATGTGATCATGACGGCCGTTTTTTCAAGAGAAAACGAGGACGAAAATCAAAGTGTTTCTGCCTCCAGTGAAACTCTCCGCTCTGCCTCCCCCGCCTCACTCCCCTCGTGGGCGGGGAGAGGCCACGGAGGCCTTCCCTCTCATTGGAAGACAGGGCTGGACCAGCTCTGTGCCCAACTCACACACATGAAAACTTTTCTGTGACTTCACTTCCACTGACAGACAAGTTGGGTATCCATTTAATTCTTACTTTAATAGTTTGAGAGGGCATCGAAAGTTGATAGACAGAGGGAAGAATGCTGGAAAGTGCAATTTTACATAATGACATCAATATATATATCGAGGACAGATTTAACTCACTGATGAAACTTATGAAACATTCAACCCCGTGCTGAACTCAACAGTGCACCAAGCAGCTGTTATTTATAGCAATGCTGTTTGTATCCGCAGGGGGGCATGGTTTTCAATCTGGATTCCCCCATTTCCCCAAGTCTTGATCACAGGAAAGCTTGAAGAGTGCTTTGTCGTAAAGTTTAGACGCAAAATATATTACACTTCCTTGAATGTAAAGAAATGTCACGCAGCAAAATTTGAAGACAAAAGATATGTAGCCTATATTAAAAAGCCAAAGACGCGGTTTTATAAGAAACAACATTAATAAGGTGTCATTGTTGTACACAATATAATATCCATACAGATATTATTACTATTTTGCCAACATAAAGAAACGCATCATATCTTTATGTTTAAGCCAAGCAATACATTTTGATCATTTACTAAAATAAAACAAAATAAAATAAAATAAAAAACTTAAGGCATGAAAGGAAAAATAAATATTTTAATGCAGCATAAGAATATACATTTTATTTTAGTCGATAACTAATTTAAAATATGAGGTGTCATGAAAAAATGTGCTGGATCACCAATATTATACTGGCCATTTCTTGTTATTAGAAAGTTTTGTTGGTACCGAGTGTGTGCAATTCTAGTATTCGTTTCCACACGTCTGCCATGGTCGGATACAGTATCGTAAAGGCAGCAGTGATTCTAAATACAAACGACACAATGCTTGTGTGATATTGTAATGTGGTTGTCTAAAATGGTTTTATGCTCACCTGCTGGCTCTCAAAGGTCCACGTGCTGTCAGGCAAAGACGCATCCAGGACACTGATCACCTCTTTAAAGTCAGTGGTGCTGCTCGGTTTAATCAAAGTGAAATCACTGTACTCGGACATGGGAGACATACACGACCTGAAGGACTGACTCTGAGACAACATGTCTCCTCCCAACACCTCCACATACTTTATAGGTCCGTCAGTGTTGAGCTGAATCTGCAGGTTTCTGTTGGGGTTCTTGTAATCATCACAGTCGGTCCGTCTCATGCAGCA
>JAQNCA010000032.1:12384144-12402189 GCA_029783725.1 Acanthurus tractus | reverse complement strand
TTATTTCAAAGGTAGTGTTTTTTTGGTTAGTTTTAACCCCCCAAATTTTCCCATTCATTCTATCTAAACTGCTGAGGAATGGTAGAACAAGTTTTTTTATCTATGGTCTCCACTGCAGGGTGACAGGGCTTCTCACTTTGACTGACTTTGCAGGAGAATGACTTTGCATTAATTTTATGTTAATATTATAATGCATCTTGTGCAGTTTGCCTCAATGGAAAACTTAAGCCTTTTCTACTGACCCGAAGAATCACTTTGTGTTATGTGACTGAATTCAACTTTTTTCAAGGTTGTCTGAGATAGCAATCAGTCAGGGGGGTGGGGTGTTGTTTCTGATCAGCCAGTTAGGCAATGGTACAGGAATTGGTTATTTGTTTAAACCTAAAGAGGTGGGAAAATAATGTACACACTTTTTGGTCTTATTAAAAAAAAGGTTAACATGGTTATGATGAGATACTTATATGAAAGTGACAGAAAAAAAATGTAATGCTTACCTCTGCATCACTCCTCCTGCTCTCAGGGAGGCTGAGTATCTCCAGTCTGCACCCGGCGCTTTGGGCTGCAAGAGAGAGTGAGAGGAACTGAGTCTTAAGTACAGGCGAAAGCCAATACCATCTCATTAATAAGTCATGGCGAGAACTGCTATGGCATGCGCGTCATGCACACACACAGACACACAAAACCCAGTCACACACACAGACACAGCATTGATGTCTTAGCTCTCCAAATGCAGGGGGGGTTTGGAGAGAAGTGAGTGGTGAATAGAAGCTTGCTGGTGCACTCATCTTCTCCCATCCTCTCCCCACCTACATCCATCCAGATCCTTAGATCAGGTCCTCTGACCCTTGCACTGTAATACATAGATCCTCAGGCTACACAAACTCACATACATTGCTGTATGTGATCATGAAAGACTCAATTCAAATGTTTCCATTGCTTCCTCTCTATTCTCTATCAAAATACTTCCAAATACAGTCTTCAAAAAAGACTGAAATATCTAGATGTTTAACAGATGCTAGATCATTACTTCCCTTTGTATACTCACCAGCCCCCTGCACTGTGCTGTTGAGTTCTTTCTCCCTGTTACATTCTCTTTACACTGATCAAAACCTTGAGTTTCACTGGCACACAGTCTGCCTGAGTCAGTCTGACACGTCTCACCATGGTAACTGTGCAGAGCCCGGTCTACATTTTACCCTGCACCCACCAACCTCCATCATTTTAGTCCTGTGAAGGTCACAGGTGGAGGAAGGAGGGGATGAGGGGGAAGGCAGATATCAGATCAACCCCCTCGGCCCTGCATTTTGAGTCGGGCATATCACAACAGAGGGACATAAAGGGAGAAAATTCCACTACAACTGGCACCCTAACATGACACTTTAGAGTCTGTGTTTAGAGTAAATTAAAAAATCCCAAATACATAAAGATAAAAAATAAAACCCAATAAAACCTGACCAAATGTAAATGAAGGTCAAAAATTCATTAGTGTTTGAGATTCTTTTGTAAAAAAGCAAACTCCTGGTGCAGCAAAATGGGCTGTTAACCTAAACATTAAACTCAGATGAGTTCGCATTTTCTCTAATCTCAACCTAAAGCACTGACAGAGCTAAACCAATCTGACTGAGGACACTAAATTCTCCCTGCTTGGCCATGCAATTCATAAGAGACCAATTCGCAATCCCATTTCCTTTCAAATATGACAGATGTTCTCTCCGCTGAAGCTGCATTGACCTCTATGAGTCTGCAGTGGACATTCATCACCCTTGAAATCCAATATTTGGTCTTAATGAGAGATGCCTGGTATTCCTCCTGGAGTCAATCAAACAGAGCAGAATGTATACAGGGATACACAGCACTGCAGAATCAGAGACATTTATCCACACTGAAAACAGAGGGTCTTCTTAGAGACATCCACCTTTAAAAAAATTAGTCAGAGCTTGGATAAATATTTTAGATTCGGTAAATAAAATCACAATAGAACACAAAAAGAGACAGAAAGAAAAAGAAAAACAAGGCCAGATTGCCCACAAACGAGACTAAATGGCTTTTCTAAATGTTTTGCCTTGTTGCAGCACGTCAGTGGCCGAAGGGAGAGGTCTGCTTGGCCGTATGGTGTTTATAGGGATAAATGAAAACACACACACTAGCACATACACGCATTAAGTACAAGCATCTGGAACCTAAACATGTCCGCAGTCTGACATACGCCTCAAGGGAGGGCATGTATACAAGACTAGAATGTTACTGGTCACCACATAGTAAATCTAAACAAAACATCCAAAATGAACAAAAATCTGATTTGTACTGACAAGGAGAATCAATGGACAGTGATTCCAAATCGGAATGGTAGAAATCAAATTAAGTAGAAATAGAACAAAAAGAATGCAGAGGGTTTTAAGTGTATTCATTTTCTTGCCTGACTGCATGTTGAAAATCAGGGAATAAAGAAAGCAATTGGTTTGGCAACTCAACCCTTTTCTCGCCTTTTTCTCCATTCTTCCCTCTCTCTCTGAGTTAACAATCCTAGCATGGATACAGAGCTCACACCTCCGCCATCAACACTGTGTCCAATCACCTTTCATCCCTCGCCTCATCGGCACAGCACCAGCCAATCCACATGCAGTACAGAGAAACACATTACTGCCATTTAATTATACAGCAAGAACAAACATGACTGGCATTTAATGAGGAACACAAGTGTTAACAACACAAACATCTTAAACAGTTCTTTCTATCTCTTTTTAGCATTTAAGTTCACTAATATCCTTTTCTGCACTGCAAATACAGATCCACAAAGGCTCGGAGGCAAACATTATTATGTAGAAAACAAATGCTGTTTGTTTTATCCTAATACTCCTGTTTGTTTTTGCTACAACCAGAAATGATGCAAACAACTCTGTGTATACAATTATCACCCTTTTACATGGGAAACAAATATGATAAAAACATGATATTAAGCTCCAATCTAAATGAAACTGCCTCATTTCTTCCTTTTTTTACTGAATGCTGGCTTAATACTAAGTACCAAAGATGTACGTGACCAGGAGAGAATATTTTGGTGCAGTGGGACTGGTGGTCCTCATAGGTGGTGAAGGCTGCACTATTTCCCAGACTCCCTGTCTCTATAGAGATGACTACTGAATGCCCTCTGGACCTACTGGACTAGAATACTGTGGTTCATATTCCTTTGTAGACAAATGACACTGGCTGTGTGGGGTCATAGGTGAAATGGTGGTAAAATCTAGTAGTTCGTTTGAAGAGAGAATAGGAATACAGGAAGAGAGTGAGAGACGGTTCTTGAGATATATTTTGATTGCAGTTCTTTGCTGAACTGTGGAGGTCAGGCATATCTAACATCTTATAACCGGAAACACTAAACAACTGGTATTTAGTAAGACCGGAACACACACAAAGACACTATCTACCATGTCCAGCACACCAGAGTGTTCCCACCTGCCCACTCGAATAAACTCACAACCCAGAGAAGCTACCCACACTAGGGGATATCGGCTTAAGATTCAGACCTTAAAATAAACAGCACATAATGTAACAATAACTGAATGTATGAACAGAAGCATATACATAACAAAATGGTGTTAGTTTTTCCTTCATCCAGATAAACACAGATCACCATGTATTTTTAGAGAGCTCTAAGCACTAAGCAGATCTTGGTAGTGGTACACTCTGTTACCTTTCTACAGATAAATGCTTACATACCATTTAGCATGAGAAAATGAATCTATCCGAAATAGCAGAGAGAAAATAGTGATTTGTTCCAAATTGTAAAACCCCACATGTGAGAACAGATGAAAGGCTTAAACAGCTACGAAGCCATAGATGTCAACTGCAATCCCACTGCAAGAACACCGCCCTAAAGCACAACCTGAACCATAACTCCTTGAAAATGTTTCCTTTATGGCTTACGGTTTTTCTGTCATTTTCTGTTTTAAGACAGTCTGAAATAACAAACACAGAGATCACACCAGACACACCTGAATGGCAGTTGCGTCTGGCATACTGAGACGCCGTACAAATATCTGGCTCTGTCCGCTGTGGCTGGTGACGTAGCCCGAGCCCCAGGTGCCACTGTGCGGTCGTCCTGTGTTGTAGAACATAAAAGTGTCACTTCCTGACGTGGCGGTCAGGCACGTCTTGTAACAATAAGTTTTGGTCAAAGACCCATTTCCCCGCACTTCAATATAATGCGGTTCCACTTTGAGGTCCCGGCGCAGGGCCACATTGTTCCCTGCTTGCCCTGTAGCTCCACCTCCACCCCCACCTCCACCTCCACCTGCTGCTCTTGCTCCACCACCACCACCACCACCACCACCTGCTTGGGTACCCCCCTCTGGAACATTCTTCTTGGATACACAACAAGGGGAGCAGGAGCCGGGCTGAGTGCAGTAGGCATGGCAACGCACAATAGCAAGCACGAAGACAGTGACCAGGAACACGAAGGTTGTGGCACTCAGGGCAATGATGAGGTAGATAGTGACTTTGGAAAACATTAGGGGGCTGTTGGGCCTGATGATGCGCTTGGGGTCAGGGGTCAACTTTGGTGGCAGCTCCAGCACATGCACATGGATGGTGGCTGTGGCAGAGAGTGGTGGTAAGCCATTGTCGTGCACCAGCACTGTCAAAACAAAGGAGGTGGAGTTGTCCTCAATGACACGCCTTGTGGTGCGGATCTCACCTGTGTATTCATGCACCTTAAACAGGTCAAGGTCTGTGTTGGTCTGTTCCAGGGTGTATAGCAGCCAAGCATTTTGCCCTGCATCACCATCCCACGCTGTCACCTTGCTAACCAGCACTCCTGCTTCAGCATTTTTCATCAGCGTCTCTATTGTGCGGCTCCCATTGGCAGGTGGGTAAACTATCTTGGGCATGTGGTCATTCTGATCCATAATGTAAACATACACTGTGGCTACACGGCTGAGGGGCGGCACACCATTGTCCTGGGCTTTAACCTGAAAGTGAAACTCTCTCAGCTTCTCAAAGTCAAAGGCTCGCAGGGCATAGGCTTCACCTGTATTGGGTTTGATGCTGACGTAGCTGGCTACAGGGATACCGTGGTTGTTGTCATTGAGGACAGTGTAGGTGATACGAGCATTTTCTGCAGCATCAGCGTCTGTAGCCTTAACAGTGCACAGAGGTGCACTGGGAGCGTTGTTCTCTGTAATATAAACAGTATAAGATGTCTGTTCGAAACGAGGTGGGTTATCATTCACGTCTGCAACATCCACCTTAAATGTCATTTGAGATGACAGGGGTGGGGTGCCTCCATCCACGGCGTTGACAGTGACATTGTAAGATGAGATGGTTTCCCGGTCCAGGAAAGCGGATGTGACGATGGTATAGTGGTTCCGGAATGACTTAATCCTAAAAGGCAAGTTGGGCATGATCTCCAGGGTAACTTGTTTATTAAGCCCGGAGTCACGGTCATTCACACTGATCAATGCTACAACCGTGTCAGCGCGGGCGTCCTCGCGTACAGGGCTGGAGAGTGAAGACAACACAATCTCAGGAATGTTATCATTGACATCCAAAACTTCTACAACTACTTTGCAATGTACTGCCACAGGAGCTGGCCCCTTGTCCATAGCCTGTATGTACATTTCATAGGAGTTTGTCTCCTCGTAGTCTATGTTGTTTTTCACACGAATTTCTCCAGAGTCTGTATCCATGGTAAACATCTGTCTGACTCTTTCTGGTGTGTAACTGCTGAAAGAGTAAAAGACGTCCCCGTTTGAGCCTTCATCAGGGTCTGTTGCATTTAATTTGATCACAAGTGCGCCCTTTGGAGTGTTTTCTGACAGTTTTACTTTGTACACGGAACTGTCAAAAGCAGGCACGTTGTCATTGGCATCAAGGATACGTACATTGATTATGGCAGTGCCAGTTCGCTGCGGGGTGCCTCCATCCATTGCTGTCAGGATTAACTGATGAGAGGGCATCTGCTCACGGTCAAAGGGCTTTTTGAGAATAAGCTCGATGTGCTTATTATTTGAAAAGGGCTTAATAGAGTCCAGGGTGAGGTGGTCGTTTGGGCTGAGGCGGTACTGTTTCACAGAATTGGAGCCATCGTCTGCATCCTGAGCCCCCTCGATGTGAAACCGCGAGCCTGTGAGAGCGGACTCCGACACCTCAAGTTGATATTCATCTCGAGGGAACTGTGGCGCGTTATCGTTCACGTCTAAAATCTCCACCTCCACGTTGTGCACTTCGAGCGGATTCTCCAACACCACCTCCAGGTTGCGTGAACAGGTGCCACTGAATTCACAAACTGTCTCTCGGTCAATGCGGTCACTTACCACCAGCTTCCCAGTTTTGTGATTTATGGTAAAATACCTCCGGCCGCTGTCCGATGTAATTCTGATTCGTCGGGTGGAAAGTTTTCTCAGGTCCAGACCCAAATCTCGAACGATGTCACCGACCAATGCCCCGTTTTCCAGCTCCTCCGGAATGGAGTATCGAATTTGTGCATTTGTAAGGCCACTGAGTACGAAAATAACCAAATACAAAGAAAAGGGCACGTTCTCCTTTACACTGCAACAGCATCGCGCCGTCACAGCCATCGCAGGCAGGCAGAATTTGAAGACGGGTTTGAGAAATCTTTCCGCCTTTTCAGCTTGCTGTGCGTCCCCACCCGCCTCATGAAAAACGAGCGAACAGTCAATGCATAACTCCGACTATGTGCTGGACGACCACCGCATCCTCTCCGATGCCTGTTCAAAGCGAATTTTCCCTTGTGCATCCATGTTTTCCTTTTTCTACACGGCTGCTGTTTAATACATTTCTCTATCCTTCTAGCAGGGCTGACTTTCAGTGAGGCTGCCTATTGGTCTCTTTTCTTCCCTCTCTCTCTACCTCTCTCTCCCTTAGAGTGCGATGTGGTGATGGTGTCTGTGGGCAAAAGGGGAGGGGGAGCCGCTCGCTCAAATGGTGCTGGCTGCATTTCAGCACCTCCGATAAAATGATCGAGATCCATCCAATAAAATGAAAACCCCTACAGACAAACACAATGCTAAATGGTATCTATCTACAGATCTGGAGGTACACTGAGCGATCAATGTTATCTGTGAACTGATTTCGGTTAAATTATTTCGACACAATTGTTTTCCCTCTTTTTGTCAGTGCCACCGCCCTTTTCATTGTGCGCTGGGAAACAGATTTATGAACCATCCTGGCGACAAGACCTCCTCACTGATGAAAACACACTCAGGAGCCCACTGGCCAAACGGGAAAGTAGATATCTGATACATGCAGACCATTTTGGAAAAAGGTTGCGATATATGGACAAAAAACAATACAAAAAAAAACAAGTGTAAAATGAAACGCTCTATGCGAATTCCCTTTAATGCAGCTGCAGTCATTTTCAGCGTTATGAATTGAAAGAGGTTTTTATTATTATAATCGAGTTTATATCATAAAAAAAGAAAGTGACAGGTAAAGTGAGCGGTGTGTTTGGGGTTTTTACCTCCCTCTTTTCAACCACACAATCAGACAATAGTGCTGTGGATCTGACTGTTTCACCTTGTGTCAGTTGGCGAGGAAAGCGCTGAGACACTGGGAACTTCTGTCAGCACAGAAACATTTTCTGTTCCTTTAGATCAGTTCTCACCACAATGACAGCTGACACTGCGCACCTATCGGGAGTGGGCTGCAGAGCCCTTTGCGGCACAGGTTCATTCTCAAATAAAACACAAAGCCCATGATTCATCATCATCATCATCATCATCATCATCATCCTGAAGAAGGTCACTAGTGACAACGTTCACCGGGTCACAGACAAGATGCTCCAGATGTGACCTCGATCCGCATCTGGCAAAAATTCAAGGCTGGCCTCTTCAGACAGTCAGCATAGACACTTATATCTAATTACCACATCACTAGTTGTTGCAAAGAGAAGACTTTTACAGACACACAAAAACGGTTTCTCTGTTTTAACATTAGCCTAAAGTTACCAAAACATAATTTGTTTACCCATACAAGAAAGACATTATGAGATTCCACTTATCCAATCAAAACGTTTTCATGTTGTAGCCAACAGACAGGTTTGTATAGCGCATGTGCAGTGTAGCAGGTGCTGTCAGTAACAACCGAATGTGCTCTGGTTGTCCTCTAATTGCTCCGGCCTCAGATCTCATGTCCCTCAATTAAACCCAGATTTAAATTAGTTAATTAGATGAGTCCTCTCCATCATTATTCAATTTTATCTGCAGCACTGGAGCGACACCAAAGAACATATAAAGCAATAGGCTATGTTTTATTATTTTCAATCAATATGCTCTGAACAGCCACCAAAAACATGATACTAATTCTCAGATACCACAACGATGCATAGAGAACTAACATAACAACCGTGTTGATTTGATCCATCGCCACTCTTAACACAAGTTGTATGCTGTGAAGAAGTGGCCCCATGACTCCCTGAGCCCTCCTGATCTACCTGGGCCAAGATGAACGCCCGCTGCCCACATAATCGTTTTTTTTTTTCCTCTCCTGGTGCGCTGCCACTCTCACCCACGCCCGGTCTGCCTACGGCAATGACAGCGCTCGGCATCACGGGAGACGGGAAGAAGACAGTGACTCACTTGGGTGCTGCTAGTGGATGGGTGGATAGAGAGCGACTCTTCACACTCCAAGGCGACGAGGAGGAGGTGGCGAAATAAGGAGTTGGAAGAAGAAGCATTCAAATGTCCAATGACGGAAGACAAATTATTAGCTGGCTTCAAAGATTCTCACTTGTGTGTTTAGAAAAGACGGTGTGTGTGTGTGTGTAGTTCAAAGCTGGTCAAAGAGATGAGCTGGTCGTAGCAGGAGCATGTTTAGGTCACAAAATTTAAGATGACTTAATATCAATATTTATTTTGTGTATTTCTTGTGTTTCTGCAAACCTGTTACAATCAGAAGGATTGGACAGGGGGCTACGGGAGAGGGGTTACAAAGATACTAAAACGAAGAGTCATGATTCTGGAGGTCCCCATTAGAAAAGCCTCTGTACAGAATTTTTTGCAACGACATATTTTACAGCATTTTTAATAGATTCCCCTCTCTGCCTGATCCTGCTGAGCAGCAGCGATAACAGTGTTTCTTTCAACCGGGGTTAATTGTCTGTTGGTCCTCATGTGAGGTCTGCCACGCAAATCGTGACATTTAGGAGATTTTCCCGGTGGGGCGCGTGGACCACCGTGTCTGGCAAGAACGCGACAAAGAAAACAGGCTACGTTTATCTCGTCAACACCAAACAGAAAGCGACATTTACACCTGACCTCCGCACCCGCCTCTCATCCTCCTCTCCCCCTCCGATATTTCTCCCCTATACACCTCAACGTGTTTGATATGTTAAAGCTCCCTTAAACCCGTTTCAAACACACAAATCTGTCTCAGCCTTAATTGCACGCCGCTGAGCTGTGGATTATTTAATTTTTCACTCAAGGGTACTGCAGATGAAGTTATCACCATTATTCCATCTGCCTGTTAACGCTTCGACAAACACTAATTTCAAAGCGCTAATTGGCTAATTGGAGTTTTTACTGTATTCTTACTTAAAAAAAAGGTTGTCACGGCTTGGTTAAAAATCTCATCACTTCATTTACCTGGCCTTGACATTTTTTTAATATTCCCTCACTCTCCCCTTTCAATCCCTCTATATTCTCACATTCCCTCAACTTTATCTCACTCTCAACTGTCTCCAGCTGCACCTCTGATAGATATCACTTGGGGGCAGGAGGTCTTGCCAGAGATGATCTCTTTGTACACTGATAAACAAAAAAGTGAGAAACTGGTGGGAAAAAGAGCTGCTTTACACAGCCATAAATCTGTGATAGATAGAAATGAGGAGGATTATTCAGATTTTAAAAATGTAGACTCTCTCTTTGTTCTTCCTTTTTGACAGACTATTAACATCCACCATTCCATCCATTTTGCAAGGTGGCCACCATATTAATAATATTCTCTCCAGTTAGACTCAAACTCATTAATACTGTAAGCGGCCACTCTAAAAGCCATTCATATGATTTTCCCCAAGAGTCTGTTATCTGGAATTACCCCCATTTTTAATGAGTCAGTTGACAGCAGAGATCCACAGGGTCATGGCTGGGCTATCATGAAGCAGGAGTCCTTACATCACCCTCTCAGACAACACATACACAAACAAAGGAGGTCATGCAAAGGGAATTTGTGCCTGTGGGTACACTCTCTTTCAGATGTTGCATAGTAGTGTACTACATAACTACAAAGACATGTTTTATACTTTCAATTATACAAGTACTTTGTCTGAATGAATGAATGTCATAACATGTTTTGCTGTTGTTTCCTCTTCCACTAAAATAGCAGGGAACAGCCATTCAGAGCTCTGATAAACAGATGCACTGAGTGCAGCGAAAAGGAGCATGTAAGCTCTTTAAGGTTAAACAGGATCAGGGGTAATGTTCACTATATACCTTACTGTAAAGCATTTAGATATAGCCAAAAAAATATATATTTTATTCACGTCTATAATCAAAAACTGCTGCCCAAAATTTTCAAGTCAAAACTTCATATGATTCAGCATCATTTTAATGCCCCTTTTTTGCATGCATTATTTAGCAATCAGCTTTAATAATGGATTACACTGGTACTGGTAAATTGTCAAAGGCACAATTATTTTCATTCTTGCAAAGAGAAGGGATGGAATGTTGTCATGGGCAGCAGGGCCTATGGTGTCATGAAATGATCTTACAGCCTCACTAAATGAAAGAATAACAATTATTTAGTTTGGAAAAGCTAACAAACACATGTTTTTGATTAAAGAGCAGAAAAAGCACAATTTTTTGTATAACATGACAAGTAACATGACTCCTCCAGTCTGCATGTCATAGTGTCCCTGGGCAAAATACTGAACCAAAAACTGCTCCTAACGGCTGTTTCGCCTGTGTGAGTGTGTGTGTATGAGTCCCTGGTGAACAAGTCAGCACCGTGTAAAGAAACCACCTTATGGTATTAAAGGGGCCGGAAACCCTTCTACTCTCTCTTTCTCTCACTGTGAAATGCTGGATCTGTGAATCACAAGCCTTCTGTCCGATCCGCCAATGCTGCTTGGGCTAGGTTGACCAGTGTCAAGAGCAGTGCCTACAAAACAGCTGACAGTCAGCATTAGAGAGAACTTAGAGAGATTAAGCCTCACATGTTTATGTCTCAGTCAAACCTGGAATCAGATGAGAAGTCTGTTGTTTACCAACATCTGACTAATTAGAATGGTAAGCATAGTTAGCAATTTAAATATATTTTTTGTTATTTTTGAGTTCCTTACCTTGGAAATGGCTGTGACAAAGTTTACACTGATGGGTGTGGTCATGAGAAGTGCAAAAAATAAAATATTTAGGAAATATTTCAATCAGTCACAGATTGATCATATTCATCAGATATATCACTACGGTCCGTTTATGATGAACTTTGGTTGTCTCTTTTGCTGAATCTAAAATATTAAATATGAATGACAAAAAACCAAAACAACATGGAGGGGGCAAAACAGCATGGTTCTCACAATCACTGTACATTAGTTAAGCCTTAGTAAAAAAGGATGATTAGTTGCCAGTGCCAGAGGCACTGCAAATTTAAACCAACAATATATGTGTGGGAGAGGCAGGCAGAGCAAGAGGGAACAGAGGTTAGAGAGACAGTGAAATTGGTCCCTCTGTTGGATTAAATCGGTAGTACAAGGGTTGGACACGTGATCATCACACCACTGCCCATCCACACAGGCTTTCTCATTAAGCCAAAGCACTAAAACATAATCCTGGCTGTGAGGTTGTGCGTGTGTGTCTGAGTGAGTGAGAGAAGGAGAGAAAGAGAGTGAGAGAGTGAGAGAGTGAGAGAGAGAAAGAGAAAAAGAGAGAAAGGGAGAGAGAGAGAGAGAGAGAGAGAGAGAGAGAGAGAGAGAGAGAGAGAGAGAGAGAGAGAGAGAGAGAGAGAGAGAGAAGGAGGGCACAGACGTCAGACTGCAGAGGCAGTCATTTTTTTCTCTCCTTTTCAATACACTGACCGCAATGGATAAAGCAACATATAAGGCAAGGCACCCTCCAGAGGTGAGAGGAGAAAAAGCAGCCTTAAGCAAACTGATAGTTGCATGATGAAGAACTGCTACTAGTTATCAGTAGAGGAAAGTCATATACATATTGATCAAATCAGAAACCATAAATTTGTTGGATATAGATCATACATGTACAAATAATGAGAGGATTCTATTGCTAAATGCAGTTTTCATTAAACAAAGCCAGCTTAACTCCAGCATTCTGTCTCTGAGGTTATGGAATACTCTTACCAAAAAACAACAATCTTTTATCACTAGGTACAAGCATCACTCACAAACATATCATTTTCTAATTAAATTCAAAATATGTAGAAAAAACAACAGCAAAAATCAATATACTGACTTGTAAATTGTATGAACAGAACAGAATGGATGGTGTTATGTAAATTTTTATGATAAAACTTATGATGGAGCTGTTTCTCATAACTTATTTCATCTTCCTTTTTTATGCACACGAATTATCCCATGTTTAAATACCCAAAACAAAAGTCCCATGCTAACCACAATCCTTTTACTCAGGTGGACACAGTAAGCGGGAGGAGGAGGCATTCTCTGGGCATGTTTGTTTGTGCTGATCCCTTGCGTACCTTGCTTTCAAATATAAAGGGCATGAGAGAACTAAAAGCAGCACAAATCCCTCCCTTTGGGGCCCTGCAAGGGTTAAACAGTTCCTTGGTTGTCCTGGTTGAGGCTGTGCATAAATCAAACAGATTCTTGTTGTGGCGCTGAACAAAGCTATCAGGAAATGCAGGCAGGCTTTGGATACTTCCCTCTTAGGATGCCCTAGCTTTGTATCCTTGCCGGATGGGAAAGGATGGGACCCACGGTTCTGAGCATGACAAAGCTAATCTAATGAGTGCAACAACATCCCGATGCCACTATGAGGGTGCACGGATGAGAAAGTCGGGGTAGAGGGAAAGGGCTGGTGATAAGTTCTTCCTTTTATCTGTGACCAATGTTAAGCCTGTGATTTTCTCACTCAGCTGTAGGGCATGTATATAATGTGGGTTTTTTTTAGCCATCTCATCCTCAGAAGCTCCGGTTTTCTCACTATCTTATGTTGGAGTCTGTATGGCTGTATTTGTGAATTTCTTTAAAACCCTCTCCCTGTTTAGAACCAGTTCTCTAATCCACAGACTGCTCCTTTGCTTGCTCGCTTCCTTTACCCCCAGTCTGACTTGACATTTCTGCTTGAGATGCTGTACATGTTTTGTTAGCCTCTTTCTCTTTGTCTTTCTTCTCCATCTCTCCTGCCTCCGATTGTGTCCACCCTGTTTCCTTCCTGCTTGCATCTATACAACACATGCTGGGAATGATGTCTGGGTGGGGGCGGGTATCTGGCAGCTCCCTGGAAACAGACTAGTTCATCATTTCATTACAGGCTTAGAACAGTCTCCATGGTAACCGCAGATAGAAGAGCTAACCTAGCTCACACAAAGGACACACCCTTGTGGAGGAGAAAAACAGGAAGTGCTATACACGGCGTGCATGTGACAGACAGCCAGAGAGCCAAAGAAGAATAATTATATTTTCCTCACATCTTCATTTACTACTCTGCTGCAACCTTGTAAGAGTGTAAAGCTGGTGAGGTGAGGACATTTCCACATCATGCTCTTGGTCCAGTGACTTAGGTTAATTCCTCTGCTGTAGCACTGCAATCTATGAGCAGTGAACCACTTAGCTGTGTGCCTCAACCAGGGTAATGTACTTTAGAATCAATAATTTAATGCATTTTGCAGCACTAGAGGAGAAAGAGCTAGAAGCTTTTATCTCATACACATATAGAAACCCCGTGAACGCGATAGCTCTCCCAGTAATCATTGAATGTTTAAGTATATATGGTGTAGTAATATTATCATGGTTCTATAAAAAACGAAAAAACAAAAGGCAATTTCTGCTGTATGAAAACACACAGTCACACACTAACGGTCCCATAAAACTATCTGACACACGGACACAGTAACACGACGGCTGCATGGCTTAAAACCTCTCCTGCATCATCCCTGACACTGTGCAACGCCCCACCGGTTTGATTGTGATTGACATTAGGTGTTGTCGGCCCCGCCCAGCCGCAGAGCGGAGAAGGAGGGAGAGCTGAACCGAACGGAGCTGACACCACGATCGGTGCTGAAGCTCCCTGCTGCTGCTGCAGCAGCCAGTAGCGGAAAATTACCTGCCCCTCCCCCTTCTCTAACTCACATTCACAAGAGAGCTGCAGCATACAGAACACATACTGAACCGCTTGCGACAGCTCCGGGCATTGTTTCAGGAAGCCCAGTATGGAAAGCTTGTGCATGCAACAGAAACCGTATCGGCAAAAAAAAAAAGGGAACTACCAAGCACAGGTTCATTCAGATTGCGCATGCAGCGCGCTGCCATCTTTAAATCACACGCTGACCCATTTAAAAGCCTCATATAGCTCATGCGCATCGCGTGCAATATGTAAAGGCTCTTTGAAAGAGCAGAAAGCCCCGGTTCAGTCTCCCTCACACTGGACTGACCACACGAACGCAGTTATGACAGATCTGGCCATGCTTGTTTGTGCTGTACCACTCCCTGAAATGAGGTCACCTCGTCTGAGTGACTAAAGCGTCATAAATCCATCACATCACAATGTCGGCCACCGTGAGCTTCACCAGGGATAGGCCTATCCAAACATATTCCACTGGTTGGGGGGCACAATAAAGGTGAATACATGCAAATGTCATGAGAATGTACATAAAAAGTGGGACTTAACCTGACAAATTCAATTTTAACAGAGAACACGATGTGCCCATGTTTTACTCAAAATGAACGGATCAGGGCTGCCTGTTCACTGTACACACATAAGGGATGTTAATGAAAATATATGAGATCGTGTTTACAGAGCTGTAACGCTGATAGCACTCATGTCCGCAGAGATGAACGCTAATTCCCTGTTAGTTCTCTCAGCTGCTTCCCTTCTCAGGGAGGGCTCGTGAAGGAGAGGGGGAGGGGAGAGAAGTCTGGCAGCATGGTGAAAGCGGAGGTAGAGAAAAGAGAAAGGGAGTGAAATAAAAATTGATGATGGCTTGATGCTGCATTGCAAAAGAAGCCGGGAAATAGAGTAGGCATAAACAAGAATGATACATAATATGAAGGGTGAAATTCATGCAAAACGAATAGCTCTACCGGGATGTGAGCATGTTATTTTTAAAAATAACATCTAAACACATGTTTACTAGTTGCATTTTAAAGCAAGCGGCGTATACACAGTCAGTGAAGACAAAAAATCCCAAACTGCCAATTATTTCGTGTTTAGTGTAAAAGGGTGGCTTTGGCAAAGGTGTATGAATGCCTCTGTTTAAGTGACCTTACATAATTCAAAGCACAATCCCTCTTAAACTTGAATTTGAACTCACAACTAATAATACTAATCCAGCATAATTTAAGAAAACAACAACATAGATGATTGAGCCTTAAACACAGAAATACGAGCAAAGAACAGGAGCAACATACAATGAAACTACAAATCAGCTGACTGCATTCATACACAGTACGGACTAGCAGTCAGATTATATTCCTCAGAAATTTATAAGATAAGTAAACTATGTAAGAGTGATTAAATCAACATTTTGAATGCTGAACAGGAATAAACAAAAACAACTGATTTGACCAACCACATAGTCGGCTAAACATGTAAGGCCAGTATCTAAATTAGGACAAATAAAAACAACATCCTGCCAAGGAAATAAAGCCGAACGGCGGGCAAAATAAATCTCCTGTCAGATGTTATGCCGTAAATAGAAATGGCCCTCCATCACAAAACATGTCAGCATCAGGCTCTCCTCGATTTACTTGTTTCACGAAGCGCGGAAATGAAACTAGGTCACCACAGGGTCACCCAAAAGCTTCTCACTCGCCATCTCTGTTTACGTCTGCTTTTTCTAATCATGACATGCACTCATTCACATAAGAGAAGCGAGGTTTGTTATTAGCCAAACATCAATGAGATGCCACTGTTTAACATAAAACAAGGTTAAAAAGTCGAGAAAATACGTCAGGCGCTTGTGGAGTAACAAAATCATGACTTACTGAGACGAACTGCGATGATTCACATGCACACAGCTCATGTTAAATCCAAAGTTGCCATCATTCACTAGCTGACTGGCCGAAAGCTAATTTAAGCTATCATCATGTAGCTTTGGGCTTCAAGCAATTCGTGGCAGCACTGAGCAGTACCGGCGCGGTTTCCGGACACAGGCAATTAAGCGAAGAAGATCCGCCATATTGGATTCTTAAATTGTTTGGAGACACCGTGGGAAACTTTTGGACTCACTTACACCGAGATATATATTTTTAATACCACTGACAGAAGCCTGACCTGGAGTGTTTTTGCATGGTGCCAAGGAGTATAAACATGTATCCGATGACTTTGGGTTCAACATACAACCGGTAAGTGGGCCATAAATATCATTATTGTTCAGTTTAACGAAATTGTAAGGAGAGAAATTTCTCCAACCCTGGAACAAAACTGTTTTTTTCTACGATGTGAGTGTACACTGGTTGGACTCCAAACATTTCCCTCCGTGCCAGTAGTTAAATCACTTGTTAATTAAGATTTAGCCATTTTTGGCTGAGCTTGTCGTTGGCAATGCTGAAGCTGTGTCGTTAGCTAAGCTGTTGAGAAATATGCGGTATTTCGTGTCAACTGATAACCCTTGGAGACGTTGGTTCATGATGAATGAGTTGTAGCTGTTATTTTATTTATTTTAAGACATTTGAACCCCTTTTTGAAGTTGACAGGGTCATCGCTTGAGTCTGTTTAAACTGATGTGCCTCCAAGCTAGCCGCTGTCTTCAGGGGAGGAGCAAACAACTTCTTTCAGAGACACTTTTCAAGCTAACTGTAAATAAGCTTTAATTTTACATATAACTTCCGCGAGCCCTTTGTTATGGTTGCTCTGAGATCAGTGCATCAGAGCACCGAGCTGACAGAGCTAAAAGATTATACTTTGCATCAAGCTCGAGGTTTTAGCAGTGAATGAATATACACTACATGAATATGTTGGGTTATTTTAGTTTTCCTTCATTATGTTAATATTAAACTCAAAATTCTTAGACTCAGTTGATATCCTACACTTATTTGCACGGCGACATTCATTTAACTTATAGACCTTCAATTCAGACTTTCAAAGCATTTTTTTTTCCTGCAAGAAATGCCTAGCTATTGCTTTCATGACTTGTTCACGCGACGAATTTTTACCATATACTTCATGACTCCATTTTTTTTCTTGACTGCTTTCACACTCAAGTGCTGATGCGAAGTGAAGTTGTATTTTTAATGATTTTGAATGATGAACACTACAACTCAAGCAAAACTTTTGTGCAGTGCTCTGTTGGGCGGTCCCAAGAGATAGTACACCACTGTAAGAAGTGAAGCTCTTAAACCCAGTGATTTCAGCACCTTGGATAGCACCAAGCCCAGGCAGAAAGGCCGGAAAAAAGGCTTTCAAACCGCTTCTTCCACAGTTAAGCACCGCTATGAAGCACTGATACTAATACTGGAGGAGATTATTTAAACAAACGTTCCAAAACTAATTGTGTATAAACTCGTTGAAGCGTCTTATAGAGCAATGATTGCCAAAGACTTGAATCTATTGCTGTCAATTATTGGCAGCCTTGTGTTTTGAGCACCATCACCCTTACCTTTTCTTTGTTGGGTAAAGTCTGTGTCCTGGTAAAAGTGTCTCCACCATTAATACTGATCAGTTCTGCATCTACAGGCGGAAACGGGGCGGGAAAAACCACCACGTCACTTTTGAGCGTGTCAGAGCTGAAACACACGTCATACTGCTGAGTAGCTTTAGAGTAAGACCAGCTCCCGTCAGGGTGGGTGGTGATCATTGGGGCGCTGTAGCCACTGAAAGTGTCTGTCCTGTGACATCTGACAGCTATTAAAGTGATGAGACTGAGCAGGAAGATGGCTGACACCGCCACAATGGCGATGAGCAG
>JAQNCA010000032.1:12313517-12325839 GCA_029783725.1 Acanthurus tractus | reverse complement strand
AAGACGTTTACAGTGACGTTGCTGCTGAGCGGAGGAACACCAGAGTCTGTGGCCTGAACTTTAAAGTGAAACGTTTTTGTTTCCTCATAGTTAAAAGACTGCAGACTGGTTATCTCTCCAGTCTCCGAGTTGATGTTCACCATTGCAGATAACGGTACTGAGTCAGTATTACTCTGTAAAAGTGAATAGCTCACCTGACTATTTTGTTCGATGTCAGCATCAACTGCAGTCACTGTTTTAATAACTGCTCCCACCGGACTGTTTTCTTTTATATAAACATTAATTAACGGCTCTGGGAAAAAAGGTGGGTTATCATTAACGTCGGAAATTTGTAAAGAGAGTACACTGGTGCTGGAAAGTGACGGGATTCCTAGATCAGTCGCGACTATGGTGACGTTATAGTTGGAGACAGTTTCTCTGTCCAGGGGCCCGTCAACTAATAAAGAATAATAATTTTTATAGTTTGTTTCGAGTTTCAGTGGAACGTCATTTTTAATTAGAATTTTCACGTCACCGTTTTTCCCATCATCCTTATCCAGGACAGACACTAAAGCCACCACAGTGCCGACATTGGCGTCCTCTTTCACTGTGTTAAGAAGTGATGTAACAGAGATCTCAGGCGCGTTGTCGTTTACATCCACCACTTCTACCAGCACTTTACAGTGAGCAGACATCGGTGGTTGGCCTTTATCGTTGGCCTCTACACGTATCTCAAAAGCCCCGTTTTCTTCATAGTCTATATTTCCTTTCACCTTAATGACACCAGTTTGACTTTCAATTTCAAAGATATCCAGCACGTGATCTTGATCTTTACTCCTAAATGAATATGCGATCTCACTGTTTAGGCCCTCATCTGCATCAGTTGCGTTCACAGTGACTATTATTGTGCCTGGTGGCGTGTTTTCGGGAATTTTTGTTTTATACAACGTTTCGCTGAATATTGGAATATTATCATTAATGTCTAAAACATTAACGACGAGCTGTGAGGTGCCCGATTTCGCAGGACTCCCTCCATCCACAGCGGTCAGTGTCACGGTGATCACAGGCTGCTTCTCTCGGTCTAAAGCTTTCTGCAGCACCAACTCAGCAGACACACTGTCGCCTGCTTTGTGCACTGCCAAAGAGAAATGCTCGTTTTGGCTTAATTTGTAAGTACTGACTCCGTTCTTTCCCACATCTGCATCAGTTGCCTCAGATAATGCGAATTTTACTCCTGGCAAAGTACTCTCCGCAATATACAGATTTTGCAGTGTGGTAGTAAACAACGGGGCATTATCATTAACATCTAAAATTTCAACATTAATACGATAAAGCTTCAAAGGGTTGTTTATTACGGCTTCTACATTTACTGAGCATTTAAGTTTGTGTACACACAGCTCTTCCCTGTCTATCCTCTCACTGACATACAGAACACCAGTCTTCATATTCACCTCAAAGAATGTTCTCCTTGATCCAGTAACAATTTGAAACATGCGGTTTTCCAAGTCCTGTGAATTGAGGTTTAGGTCCTTAGCGATATTTCCAACAGGGGTCCCCGGATTTACTTCCTCGAAGACGGAGTAGGTGATCTGCCCAGACACCGTTTCATGATAATAATCCAGTAAAAAAAGCGCCAGATAAATCCAAACATAGCTCCATTTAAAAGGAGAAGACATATTTTTTGTAATATGAACAAATCACAAATATGACTTACAATTACTGTTGGATTTTTTTTTAGATGGAATGGAAAATATCAACCAATGTGAGCTTTGAATGTGATTAGAAATAGCTGTGTTTGTTCCATCGTCCTCTCTTGTAACAAAGACTGAGGAAATCATTCTGTCGCCTGAAAACGGGAGGGGCCTAGATGAGTCAAGGACCAGCGTTGTCTTTGATGGATGAACAGCGACGCCACGTGGGAGAATAGGGAACTTGCAGACACCAGTGAAAAACCAACAAACTAACAAACAAAAAGGCTAGGTTGCCTCCTCTTAAGCAGCCATGAAGTGACACAAAAAATAATGATGATTGTATGTTCTTCACAACGGCTTAGGTATACAAGGAGAGCTAAGTAATACATTTCAGCACCATGGACAGCAGAGCTTGAATGCAGAGTCAGTACTGCCTGCCCTGATGTATCGTGACTGTCAGAACTTTTCTTGATATGTTAAAACATGGTGAAATCCTTCCAAATGCAAATAAAAACACACATCCTCATTCCACCTCTTCTATACCTCTGTGCCCCACCCATTTTCCTTGCAACACTGGGGAAGTTAGTTTTGCTGAAGCGATGACAATAGGCTTGGTTCTGGTCACTTATTTGCTTATCCTGCTCCTAGAGGCAATTTCTGAATTGTCTGGTGTTTCTTTATGATAAACTGTTAGCCACTCTTTGCTCAATTTTTTTATCTTAAATTTTATTGTGGTGTTTAAATACCACATACTTGTCAAAATGATGATTTCAGCCATATCACACTGTATATCTGCCACCTGCAAATCATAGAAATATATAACATATTTTATTATCACCTTTCGCTCATCACTCCCTTCTCCTTTCCTGTCAGCACTGAGAGCAATAAATAGAGTTATTAGGACTGTATTTTCTAATGCTCATGGACACAGAGGGAATGTCTGTGCATGGTTGTCTGCCACGGTGTATTTGAGTGTTTCTCCACATTTCAGAGACAGTAGTCACGAGCTTATGAACATTCCCTCATTTGTAATCCCGGGATTAAGCTCTGAATTCAGAAACTCCTGTCCTATTTCCATTCTGTGGGGAACATGATTTGATTTGAAATATTAATAACCATCCCGCACTGAGCTGCAGTAATTTGTTAACCCCACAATGCAATAATAATAATAGCTCACAAAGCGTGACCTCTGGGTTCAATTTTCCTAATGTATGGCAAGAGAATATATAGTATCCATTGTATACAAGGTCACTGTATGTATGCAAATAACCTACAAGTGCATTCTACTCCATTACACAAATGTGCACACACCCACAAAGACCACCTGGTCCATCAGACTCAGACAGCCTGTGATGAAATTCAGTGATTCATAGGTTATTTCTAGGTCACTGTCTATTCTGCAACAACCTTGCAGGCCTTCAGTCTGGATTACCAATGTCATAAAATCAACCGGATGCTGCAGCTTACTCAGCACTCTAAAGGGAATTCATCTATTAAAAAAAGCACAAATCTGACCATGGATTCAGCTTTGTGGCCTGCTGACACAGTAACTTTTTGCATTGGCAAAATGAATAAACACCTGAACAGCCAGTCACACCTCTCTTTCAGTAGTACATTTGAAATCCATTAGTAAAATTATTACTGTACAGCTCACATACAGTTTGTGAGTGATATCAGAGGCTGTAATACTTAAAACAACCTGAGTGCAAAGTCAGAGCCTGATACTGAGCATGCTCATCAGGCCATGTGCAGGAAACACTGACTGTGTCATGCAGATGAAAAAGATGCTGTACAGACATCGCTTCCTTCAATGCTCCGGAAAGCATCTGCAGAGGAGTCAATAAATCTATTGGAAGGTCTGTGCGATGAAACATAAAAATCTTAATGTAAAAAAACCTAAAACATACATGCAGACAGTTACATGTGTGCTTCTTTAACTGATAATGTTTTCACTGATTAAATAACCTAATTCCTCATAAATACATTAAGTCATTTTTATTTATGAACACTGCATGCACTGATGAAAGTCACATTTCCTGAGGTTATAATAATTGAATCTGTTGAATAATTAATAGTGAATAAATAGTGGTTAAGAAAAACAAACAATATTTGCTCCCTGAACATGGGGAGCTGTGAATAATAAATCTGGTGGTTAAATTCATGTGTGCCTGTTAAACTGGGTCTCGGTCTGAGGTTTACCTATCATGTAATAATTTCAAAGGCAAACCAGCAGGGAAGCAGCAGGAGCAATGTGATGAGAGGGGCAGAAGGAGCAGGGAGTGGTAGGTGAGGGGAGGGTGGGGGCTGGGGCTGGTGCATGGGCGGAAGCTATTAACAGCAGTGTTTTAGGTGTATTCACTGCATTCTGAAAAAACCCCCCACAATGCATAGTTTCCAAATTAGCTTCTGTATCTCCTTCACACTCATGATTTCATGAAAGTCCTTTATATAGCTGTCTGTTCTCTGTGCATTAGTGCTTGGTAAGTCTGTGTGATATAAGGGTGTGTACTGTACTGTTCATATGTGTGTGGTGGGGGAAGGGTGCTATCTGAACATGCTCCAAGGCGAGTGTCCCCCCCCCCCTTTCTTCTCTCCTTCTGCACAGCTCTCTTGTCTCCATAGCAACTTCCATCTGAGGCACAGACATTATGCATGTGCGCACAAACACACTCACAACCTTACTATTGTAGCATATGGGTTTATTTTTTACAATTTAAAAGTAACATGGATTTTTTTTTTTACCAACTTTCACATTTTTTGTGGTTACTGTTTATTTTTTCATAATCCTTTCATTTCACTAAAGGAGTCAAAACACATAAGTGTGACATGCGCAAAACACACACATACGTAAACTCAAACCATACTCCTATGCATTCTATACTAAGCTGTCCACAGTTGCAGATGGGCTGCTCATGCATTGGTAATGTAGCACTGCAGCAACATATTCAGTATGACGGATCAACTTAGGAGCAGCGCCTGCTCCTCTTTCAACCCCCACAGCCCCACAGAGAGCCTGACCTTTGCATTCAGCCATGCCCAACCCACTATACCCTCTCTGGGCCAGGACTCCGAAGTCCACCCCCACCCCTGCAGGCCACACACTACATCCTCCTTCATGTGATGTGTTACTGATGTCATTGAGCTGTTTCTGTGCGGAGTGGAGCACAAGAGGGCAACCTTCTCCTAGTGCTTGTTTCCTTCTTCACTCAGCACCCATCATCATGCGTATTGCTTCAATATATTCATTTAGCCTTTTTCTGTGTGTGCTATTATGCTGAAACTAATACATGAGTCCAGATGATCTGTTTTTTATGATTAACAGCTCTGACTAAAACCACACCCAAGTGCTGCAGTATTCAGTGACTTAAATATAATGATGAAACCTGGGTCATGAATAGAGATGAAGGTAACAAGACTGGCATGATATTTTAAAAAGAGAGTATAGGGAGTGTAAGTAAAGGGTGAAAAAAGACACTTGAAATATAAAGAAGGCTTAAAATACAGGGAGGTATATGGAGGTAAACTTTCCCCCTTCTTACCTTATGAGTTCTCCTGTATTTTATTGTTATTGTTATTATTAGTCATCGTAGTAGTGGTAGTAGTAGTAGTAGTGTTCATTATTAGACCTAGTCCCACTTCTGTTTACAGTTTATTCTGAACAAGAAAAGTAGACTAATTGTCCTGATGGTTACACTACAGAAGCCATCTGATTGTTGAACTCTTTCACAAATGATGCAACCTGATTTTTTTATATTTATTTGTATATTTTTAACCTTAACATTACAAAATCTCACTTATAAACCTTCAATTTTCATCAAATATATGAAAATTGTTTATAGTATTTTGAATTGTTGCCTCATGTAAACTTTTGTAGCCCATGAAAATGGAGCATCTTAAACTGTCAGGTTGTCACTTATGGCAGGTGGCTCAGCAAGATCATAACCCTCCACTGGAGGCAAATATTGTGGTTCCAAGCCCTGATTAAATGTGGAAAATTTACTCTTTTTCGGGCATTGTGCTGTGTAAATTCAAGACTTGAAAGTTTATTGATAATTTAGTTCAGATGTTGGACCCTGATTTTCTCATTTGTCTTCCTCCCTTTTATTTAATCTTCTTCTTTCCTCTCCTCTTCCTAAACTTAATGTCTTCATAGATAATTGAGGACAAACAGATAATTATAGATTGATTGAAGGTAGATAATTATAGATTGATGGAATATAGACAGACAGAGAGACAGAGAGAGACGGAAAGAGAGAGAGAGACAGAGAAAGAGAGAGAGAGAGGGGTGAAGGGAAGATGACTGTCTCCTAGTACTTAATCCAACTACCACTTAATCATTTATTTCCAAATCTGCGCTTGCCTCCACTGGTTTCTGGAATAAGTAGGACAGGGGCGGGTCCAGGAAAACATGAGCCGGAACAAGATGAAAACCAGGACACAGCAATATGGAGCATGCCCAGAAACACGCAAGCACATACCCCTGAGATAAAAGTAGAGGCACACCAACATAGTGTTCACTCATTTGGAAAGTAATGGCACAGTGCCCAAAAATCACATAATTTAGTTACTCTACTGTAAAACAATATGCAGAAGAAACAGCCTGCTAATGTTGCAGGAATGATTGTTCCACTTGATGAAGTCACAAACTGTCATTGCCTTGTTTGGGTAACAGGACAGCAGGATTTAGGTTTTAACTCAGTAATAACTAAATGTCATGTAAACTTCCTATGCCATACTTTGTGTGTTTCTTTACACTTGTACAGACACTTTTACATTTTATTTGACAGTTGAGCCTCGTTAACAATGTACCCACACTTACTATTCACGGGACATTCTTGAATTGTTTCAGTTCACAGATAATTAATGGTGTCAAGGCTTCTTTGTTTAGGAAAGCCAAAACACCCTCATCATAATTGAGCGATGCAACCACAATGTCAGTTATTACACAAAGTAAATAGAGAGATGGTGTCTTATTGAACTTGTAATGGTGAAAATGATGCAGTTAGCAGTAAGCATTTGTACTGCATGAATCTCGGTGTCTCTGTGTGGAGTTTCACTGCAGGGAGACATGATTGGGACTTGTGTAAAATTTTGTGCAAGAGAGGTGTGATTCTGAGTAATAGATGGTGAGAGAGAAAAACAGTCTGTCCATAAATTTTCTTTATATATAGTTTGCAGCACAGTGTAAAGTGTGTGTTATTTGATTAAATAACAACAACATCCTCTAATCTGACAAAAAGATTGAGATAGCAGAGGCACAGTCATTGTTTACTTTGCAAAAAACAGACCACTAAAACTGTCAACAAAACAGGAGCTACAGCAAGCAAGAGTGACAGAAAAGGTAGCAGGAAAATCTGATTGGTTGGCTGGAATCAATGTGACTGTACTGGACACTCTCATTGGCTCAGGACTGTGCCTGGAGACAAAGGCAGGGTCTGATAGATCACTGCTTTCACAGGGAGCACCAGTAATTGATTCAGTATCTCCCCTTCTTGTATCCATGGTGATGCAGATGCAACCCCTGTCAGTGCCCCTCCCTGCACCCCCTTCCTCTGCAACCATCTTTTTCGGCACCCAGAGCATATGCCAAGGACAGCCTCCCCTCCAAATCATAACCATAGAAATTAAAAAAATACAGGTTACAGTCAATTTAAATGCATATATTTTTTAAGCCATGCCTGTTTTGAACAAGCATTTTAAATACCAAAGAACACTCACCTCCCTCTACACTCTCCGTCTCCCTTATTGTCTTCCTCTGCCTCTAACTCACACACAGTAACAGCCTGGACCAAACAATGTTTGCGGGATTAAGAATAAATCTAGCTTTATAGTTAGGCATGGGTAACCTAGATTTGTCAATCAAACAATTCACTAGGGAAGAGGGCACAGAGTGTGTTTGGCTTTAAACAGAATGTAAATGGGACAGGAACCTCTATCTGTGGATCAATACTGACACAGAAACTCAATAACAATACCAGTCAATAGACAGCCACATACAGAGAGGCAACATGTAAAATAATTGAATGCATTATTGACACTCAGACACACATGCAGCACAAAAGAAGTGTTGAGTCATTTCCATTTTGGTACCACAAGGGGGAGCCTTTTTACACTTTCCTTTTTTATCTATTGCAGTGCCCACATGCAGACAGCAGACACATACTGTTGTCAGAGGCAGACAGTGCTTTAAAGCTTAATATTAGATTAACTCGCTCACCTACTCCAAAAACTGTATCAGTGGTGCAGATACACTAGCAGCTGTGATGCCTGCCACACATCTCCCCTAGCTGCGGAAATTACAATACCAACTCTCTCAGATGGGAAAGGAAATGTGTATGTATCTGACAATCCCTACACATTCCCATCCAGCCTGATACATATCAAAACAAAGATAGAAAGACAGAGAGATAATTCCATTGGCTAGTATTTTTGTAGAGCAGTTGTCTAAATTGTGCGGCACAAGGACAAACTGTAAGGGCAAACAGTAACTGCAGAGCACATTATTTCTACACTTTTGTGTCTCATAAAAGTTTTCCAAATATCAGCATATTTTCCCTGTATTTATCAATGTAGCATTGAGTAGTGTCTATTTTTACCTTCAAATTACTCATGCAGTACTGAATATGCAGCAGGCAGTGCTGCATGGGAAGTGCATTGCAGGTGCAGGTCTGCTGCACTAGGGCTTGGCCCATTTCTTTATATATATATATAAAAAAAGGTCTGAATAATAGAGGAGAGTGCTGGCCTGCAGAGAATCTGACGCTGGAAATGGTTGAAATGGTTTTGTGAGATTGCTCCACTTTCCACAGAAAATGAATATGACTATTTATAAAATAATGACTTGCCTACCAATCATTTAAGCTTGGGCTCTGTTGCTACCGGTCTCCAGGAATAGCAAACACCATCTTCCACTCTCATCAGCATCAAAACTTAAACAGCTACATGGACATCAGTCTGCATGTGTAGCAACAAACTTAATGCAGTGATGATGCTGAAGATGTAAGTGTAGCCCGAGTGCATTTAGCTTGTATATGTGTGGTAAGCTGGCAGGGGTGTATGTGTTTATGCAGAGAGAGGTAAAGTTAAAAAAAGGTAAAGGTAAAATTAAGAATACTTGTTTCAAACTAATGCATATTGATGTTGAATTCTTGCAATAAAGTCCTGCTAACAGGATGATAAAAGTGCTCAGGTTTAATGTCAAAACTATTGAAGTATCATATAACAATAACAAACAACATGCTGCTAAAGCAAAAATAACTGACACATAAAGAGTTCAGGGTTCAGAGTCACATTTGATTTTGACAACATTAACACAGACAAGGCCTAGCAAATGTAACAATAAAGTAAAAAATCAAAAGCAGCCTGAACTGTAGCCTGTAACTTAAGGGTGAGTGGCATACTCTCGCTCTTGCTGTCTCTGCTGTTGCCCTTTCAAAGCTACTCTTCAGGGCATCATTAAGATGATTCCACCTAATCGCATTAGAGGAGCAACATAGTAGAATTATCACTTTACACACTTAACAGAGGCCTTAATCCAGGACAACTGGGAGTATTGACAGCACTGGCAGAACACTGAATGCTATGAAAGGAATCTTCTGTTTCAAACTCCTCAAGGAGCAATGGTGTTTTTTTTATTCTAAAGCAGTTGGTATGAAAATACTACTTTTCGTATAGTACACACAAAATCTAATATACTGGTTTAAAATAGAGTTATATTTTGTAGTACTGTGGTTAATTTTACTGGCTTCTCTGTGTATTTTTTCTTGTACTACACACATTGTCTTTTTATTTCATAGCAATCACTGTCAGCATGATTTAGTTTTCAGCTCTCAGTTAGAGGACAAACTAAAGTGAGTTAGGATTAAGGCAAACATTCGGGAGTTAACAAGGGCTCAGGGAACGATTATACTTCAGTCTTATCACAGAGACCCCATTTACACCAGTTTGTAACCAAGCAAGACCAAACTCTGCTGTTATTTTGCATTCATGTTTTTTAAAGCCTTTGTTGTTTGGCTTAGTTTTGCTCCTCAGCTCACATTAAGCAGATTTTCACCTCATTAACTGTAATGTGAAGCTTAGATTATCTAGTCCAGTGTCTACTGTGGATCCTAGTTTTAGTATGCAGGGAAGATTTAGTTTTTTTCTTTAGTTTGTTGTGTGGTTTGTGATCTTGCTATATGTTATTGAAACCTTCTAACATCCAAAGCTTCATTCTAAAGACATCAAAATATGAGACAAACCAGCAATAACGCACTGAGACCTGGACTGTAGGTGTAAATTTGAGATGAGAGACTGACTCAAAAAGATGCACAAGAGCAGCTTAAACAGTTGCAACTTAAAGCCCAGCATAATGTCATGTTATTACAAAAAACTCCCATAAGTCTGTCAAACAAATATTGAATTAAGCCTTTGCTATCCTTCTCAAATTATGCCCTGCTTCTCAAAAACAACATGTAACATTATTAGTAAGCATGATTACTCATAGTAGCCCTCTCTCTCACTCACTCACACACATACACACACATTTTTTACAAAAGGCCAGAGGCTGTCCTCTAAGAACCAGTAGACCTTAATCTGCTAATGAAACATGATAAGATAGGTACTTTGGTGCAAAACTGGTACTTAAAAAGTCAGTGTTTAGAACACAATTTTAGTATAAAGCTATCTAACATGTCAGACAGTTTTAGCACTGCATATCCATTCATGATTCTAGAGGACAAATCAGTTCAACAACAAACAGTTGAAAAAAGTCACTCTGAGTTCATATACAGGACACACACAAAGACACTGTCACAGATAGGTTGAGATTTTTTTGCCTTTGGCTCCAGGCCTGAGGCTGTGACATGCTACTCTAAGATTTTTGTACTGCTCCCACCTCACTACTTTTGCTGCAGTTAAAAATATGAGGGAAAGCGAAATATGTTCTTGCATATTTAGCTCTACTCTCAGCTCCAGTTTCTTCACAAAAGGGTGTTAGTTTAAAGAGGAGAGGCTGTCCCTGTGGTCAGAAAAACAGAGGAGAATGGAGGATACATTGAGGCTTGTAGACAAGGGAACAGAACCATTTGTTCCAATAGCAATGAGCAACCAAAATAAGAATAACAGCCTTGAATTAAAAAAAGAAATGTGAAAAAGAACATGAAAAAGAGTACCACAGCCTCTAAGAGGTGTCAGCCATTTTCTATCAGCTTGTAGTTTCATGAAGAGACAGGAGAGGGCATAAGAGAGGGTTCCTGTCAGAGGAATGCGTAGGAGGAGGGGAGGGATGAAGAAAAATCTGAGAAAAAGATTCTTTGTGTAAGGATGAGGATGAGCAGATATGAAAACAAAGAGGTGGACTGAAGAAATACGCTAGCAAAGGCAAAGAAACCAGTAAAAGGGGAAGATGACAAGAAAAGCATTCGATGCTGGAGAAAAGTGGGGTAGTGATAATGAGAACAAAGGCAGGGGAAGAGGCAGAGGGAGAGAGGGAGAGAGCCAGTCGGTGGGAGGAGAGAGTGGGATGTGAGTCAGGCTTACAGCATTAACACTCATCTTCCACACCCATGTCTTATTGTTTTATTCATACACTGCACCCACTAGATAAGATGGCGGGAAACGTGTAGAGCATTTCCGACGAGACACCTGTAAATACACACATCCACAACTCAAATTTGTGAGGTGACAGGACATTACATCACTAAGTCTTTCTAATAAAATGATAGAATAATGCTAGTGCAAACCCTAAATGCTGAATGTCCCTGATTTCATTTTTTTATGAAGGATAAATCACCTAAAAATACACAGAACAGACCAAAGCTACATGTGGGATGAGATGACTCACTCACTGTACATAACAGCTCGCTGGTTCACACTCAGAGAGATGACCAGAAGGAGCCAAATGACGTTCAGAGCTCTTTTTTTTAAAAAAAAAAGGAGAAAACTGAGAAAGCTGAGGCTTCAGTGTTAAAACTGGCTTTTTCTCTGTGTCTACATAACAAAATCTGTCATGTGATCACCTACACATGATTCCAGCTCAATGACTCCTTGTGCAGTACTGAAAGACCTCAGATCTATTAATAAGATTTCTGTAGATACATAAGCTAAGTCAGTACTGACCACATTTTCCTTTTTCTTTGAATAAAAAGAGACCATTTGTACTAAAGTTATCTGTCACTGATGTCAGGTGAAGGAAATATAAGAAAAAATAAAAACAAATATGTTTTACAGTATTACTGTCAGGCTTATCTGAGCTGTTCTAATTGATTTAAAAACATAATTTACAGTTCAAGGGATGCAGGATCCTCTAATAAGATCATGTAACTCTTGAACCGAAATTAAAAGTAAATGTCTCACATTCAGAGTCATGTTTCTCTTAATTGTCAGCATAACCTTAGCAATATGCTCATGACACAAACATAAGCTTTAGCAAGTTATGCCCAGTTTGCACAGACCACTCAATGACCTTAATATACTACATATAAATCATACTTAATACACACAGAAGGTTTTGTAGTACTATTCAGACAAAGCACTAGGCTGCAACTGACCAAACACAGTGTGTAATTATTGGTAAATTCAGCTTAATATCTATTTAGAAATAAAATAAATACCCTGTAATTGTCACTCTGCACATGTGTGAAAAAAAGCATGAAAAAACTGCTCAGTTTTAT
>JAQNCA010000032.1:12177311-12188398 GCA_029783725.1 Acanthurus tractus | reverse complement strand
GGGGACTGGGAGAGAAAGGGGGGTAGGTGAAGGGGACAGGGCAAAAAGGTTTAGAGAGAAGCAAACGAATAAAGTCTGGGGACATGAATGGATAGAAAGGTCTCGGCTGTTGGGGGTGGGGGGCAGGGGGGTAGTGGAGGTGATGGAGGGTTGAGAACTTGAGATTGTGCCACTGGCAGTGAGGACACTGAGCGAAGGCCAGTGCAGAAGAAGAAAAAAAAAAGGGGGGGGGCTGGGACTTTTCCAGATGGACCATAATGTAGGGAAACTGTTGAGAACTGTTCTCATATGTTTGCATCTTTTTGCACTGGCAAGACTTTCACAGAGCCTTGTAACTGATTTTGTCAGTGTGTGCATGTGTGTCTGTTGGGGAGGTTAAGAGGAGAATAATGTTTTATATCAGGTCTTGAGAGTTGAAAAAAAAAACTTCTGGCAGGGATATTTAATGTGTGAGTTTGCCAGCGTCCTGTGTGGTAGGTGTTTGTGTGGATAAACTTACATGTGTGAGGGAGATGGATGTAGTTAGGGATAGCTTGGAGAGGCAAAGGAGACATTCCCTCATTGCGTAACTTCATCTCTCTTATCTCTGCTCTCAAAGCAAACTGTCAATGTTGCGTTCCCATCTCTCATTTTCTCTCTTTCTTGCACTCTCTCTCTTTCTGGATCAAGTCGTCAGGGGCACAACCTTTTTGCTTTCCTCCCTACTCATCCTGCTTTCCATCTCATCTCCTGAGAATTCAAGCTGTTTGTCTACTTTGGAAAAGTGCTGTTAAAGTGATGTGGCCACTATGATCTAACCTTAAAGCATTGTGTGTGTGTGTGTGTGTGTGTGTGTGTTCATGTACTTAAAAAATATGCTGATTGTATGAACCATTCGTGTACATATGTGCATAATGCATGCAATCTATTTCAGTGTGTGTGTGTGCTGTGTGTGTGCCGTGTGTGTGCGCTTGTGCTCGCTTGTGCTCGCCTGTGCATGGTGACCGCTCTTGAAGCTGAATCAAAGTGCTCTGCTTTCAATAAGAGTCACAATCAGCAAAGTGGCAGCAAGCAATGACATCACTGCAGCTGGGTCCCCAGCTGGAGCACAGAAAGGACTTTGGCAAGTGTGTGAGAGTGAGGGTGTGTGGATGTATGTGTGTAACACAGTCAAAGACCAGTGTGCGCATAGTTTATTTGTAATATGCATATTTCATGCAATTCGTAAACTCTGTGGCGGAGCAAAAAGCAAGCAGATCTGTGCCAATGTAGAACCTTTCGCAGTCCTCATGAGCATGTGTGTGTTTGTGTGTGTGCGTGTGTGTGTATGGTGGCTGAGAGCGTAAGTGAGATTTCCAACCTCAGTCGTCCCCATCAGTCTCTCTGCACATTCTGTGCCTTGTTTCTATTGGAGCAGACAGTGCTGCGGTGAGAAAAACAACAAGAATTTCATCTGTCATTGATTAAGCCCATTAACGGTGGTGTCTGATGTCTTTTACACTCATTCCACACACACCGACATGCAGCTGCACTCACAAACACACAAAGTTAAACACACACACACACACTCCTGACTCCCCCCACACTGCACTGCTACCAAGGCTACCATACAGTAACGGACACACCATGGAATATCATCAAGATCCACACCATTACTCTGTGTGTGTACGTGTGTGTACGTGTGTGTACGTGTGTGTACGTGTGTGTGTGTGTGTGTGTGTGTGTGTGTGTGTGTGTGTGTGTGTGTGTTTGTGTTGGGTGTGAATGGATTTTCACACGCTAAGTCATGCAAGCCGGAAAATACTGATCATAAACTTCCAACCAGCGTGAGCAACCAACAACCCCACAGAGAGCCAATACACACACACAGACACATACACACACACACAGACACACACATACACATACACATACACATGCACATGCTACCGGACTCACAAGCTACTGACACGGTATACACACATGCATCTACACACACACACACACACATATTGTAAACTGCTCTTGTATGAACAGACCACACTTTCAAACACACACACACACACACACACACACACACACGACACAGCCATTGAACACACACTGCTACTGAGCATACCGCGCAACCAGACACTCCAAACTCACTAAACAAATGTCTGATGTTGTCACTCTGGTATTTACCACTCCACCACTGTCATTTTATAAGCCAACCTCACTACTTTGAATGTGCAAGCATTGTGATTTTAGCTGCGCGCTGAAAGCACGGCTCACATTATGTGACAGTTATTGGTTGAAAACAGAGCTCAAGTGCTACATTTCCACTACGTCGGCATGGTTTATGTCTCACTATCACTGCAGACTGAAAACAAAGGTGAAAACCAGTGGGTCAGGAATGTACCTGAACACCTGAAGTTTTGATCTAGACATTGTCATTTGGTTTTCATCAAAGACAACGCTATGCACCAAGTGTGTGCACAAGGTTGGACTAAAGTTGCCAAAGTAACAGCGCAACTGCTGTTTTTTGGATGAGCTGCATCTCCCGAGGAAAGAAAAATTCTATTGTGGCCAAATTAATTTACCATATCATCTATGCTTTTATTACATTGTACTCTGCAGGTTGTCCAAGTTGGGAAAAAAAAAATGACACAAAGCGACGCCCTGTGCCCTTGTTATGTGACACTGTATCATCCAGAACTTGTTATTGTTGCTACTGTGTGAAGTTTTTTCAAGGGAGTTTTCGGAAGTAGAGGAAATGATTAATGATGAGTGGAATAACCAGCGGAACGCCATGTGAATTGAAATCTCTGCATATCTTTCTGGACAATGTGCAGATTGTTACGTTTGCATCATGTTGCATAGTATTGTCACACAGGAACCAATCTTAGCTTGCTGAAATAAAGGCAGCAGGGTCACTTTTTCCACATTACAGCACAGCCTGTTCACCACAAAAAAAGGTTAAGTTTATGTTTTTGTAAATCACAGATACATACAATCCTGTAACTTATCAGCATTCTAACAGCACATTCCAATGTTACATGGTTTTAATTAAATGTAGCCATATATGACCTGAATTTTTTCATCAGAAGGTGGAAGGAGATGGTGGTGGCATAACACCTTGGCGAGACCGCTGCTAAACAATAGACCTCAAAACCACATCAAGGTCGACACTTTCAACAGGGTACTTATAGCAACTGTCAGGATGTTTAACAGCTTTTGTGGCCTGTTTTTAAGGAGACGTCAGCAGATTGTTCTGCCGTCTTTTTCGTGGCCCAAACCAGGTGTTTTTTAATGAGGAGGCAACATGACATTTAGGAGTCATATTTCTGGTGACAAAACCAGATGTGTTAATCCAAAACATGATCTTTTCCCAACACTTATCAAGTGGCTTCATGCCTAAATATAACAAGACCTCATCAGTCCAAAATTTAATGAAAAATAAAGGAATGACACATTAAGTTTAAAAACAGCTGAAGAAACACAGCATGCAAACATTGATTCCTGGGGATTGGGTCAAAGAACAGCAGTCCTTCCTTCGCATAATTTTACAGAAAATTCCACTGCGGGGGGGGGTGGAGACTTCAGTCTTTAGGTTGTTGTTTACAGTAAGATTCATATATCAAAGTCACTTAATGTTGCCTCTGTCTCAACTGAGCAGACTTCATCCACTAAAGGGGACATGAAACGTGACTGAAAACAAAAGTAGCTGTTAAATGGAATCTGAGATACGTTTTTTGGGCAAACTTTTAGTTTAGAAATAGTTTTTCAAATAAAAAAACAGTGAAATGAAACTGAGAAACAAAGGTAGCTAAATTTAAAATGTACAGATGGATGAAAAATTGAGAAAAAGTTTCTGAGAGACTGCATTCATGTGAATGGGATGGATGGTTCACCCAATGACATGGTACTTCTGGCCACAACTGTCATCAATGCGAAGAACAACATAATTTTTCTTATCATGATGTAAGGGTACTAGGGTACAAAGTGCCAAAACAGGTGTCTAAACTCAACTGGAGGGTTGAACTCCAGTCTATGGAAATTGTTTCACACATTAATCCAGAAGTTGGGATGAGGTAGGGAACTATGAAGGCCACAATATGAGTTTCACACAAATTCCAGGCTCATCAGACCATTCGGCGATCCTCCCTGCCTTCCGGCAAGCATCTGCATCTGTTAAGTTTCTCCATTCAGGTTTCTTTCACTTATCACCTGGAAAATATCAATGATGAGCACACAGCTATGAGACTTAAGTAAAGGAGTAGCTTCTTCATTGCTTTGTGGCATTTCTTTGGCTTCATATAATACATAGAAACCAGACTAAAATAATTTAGTTGATCATTTAGTTATGATATAAATTTCTCTTTTTTACTTGCAGTGTGGCATCCAATATATAGATATTTGGGTTTTTTTTCACTATGTCTTTCACTTCTGTCAGCACAGTTCTCACCAGAATGTTTGGGCCCGAAATAGTTCCCTCATAATAAATAATTTTCCCTCAGACAAGCTGAATACAGGCTATTGAACTGTAAAGAATTATTTAAGCAAGTGGTTGTCTACCAGCTGTCACTACTTCATTCATTTCATTCATTTTTTTTTTATTATTGCAGAAGCTAAAAAGAGTTATGACTTACAAGATACAAAAATAGGGCTTTCAGAAGTCATGAATTTATCCAGTTATTACATCCAAAAATCCAACTTTGAGTCTCAAACCAGTCAAAGCCAAAAACTATTATCTGTATCATAAAACATACACTGGCAAATCCCTTTACAAGTGTTGCCGTTAGTCATACTTTCAGCAATAGAATAGAATAGAATAGAATAGAATAGAATAGAATAGAATAAAGCACAAAGCAAATGGCAGCACAGTAGAAGAGAGGAGGAGAGTGAAGCCAACACACAGAGGCCTCAGGGAACAAAGCAGTGATGAGGGACGGCTACCAGAGACACCCAGCAACTCACATGGGTGCACAGCAACCCTTTACACACTGGTGCACACGGGCCATAAAAAACACACACACATGACAATGCACATACATATACAAGCCAGGAAGAGGATGCAAGCACACGCACACACCAGGCCATGCACATTACTACTTGCACACATACTACAAACAACACACCTGTAGTGCACGTGCATACACATCTTTGTTTGTTTCAGTACACACACACTGATCAGGGGTCCTTTTTTGTCTGCCTGTTTTCTCTCATCTCATGTTTCTGTGCCTCCGTCCTTCTTCTTATTTTTCTATCAAATTCCAGAGATCTGTCACATTCCATATTTCCATCACAGGAGACAGCCCCACGGCCCTGCCGCTCTCCAGAAGTCCAAAGCTCTGTCCAACACACCAATCTGATTCCAGGGTCCTGTCATGTGCTATAATTTAACTCTTTCCATGAATGCTTTGCTTTCCCTTTCACTGTCGCTTCTCATATTTCACTGTCATTCAGCTCATCCGTCAGAGGTCTTGGGAAAGGACTATGTGTGATTGAAGAGAGATGTCCTCAGTTTCCAGATCCTGGATCTTTCTTGGTTGTTTTCTTTGCTCATAATGCACAGACACACACGTAGACAAACACAGATCTTACCTAAATCTGAACGACAACAGATGGAGGGGAAAGGCAGGTGGGGTTGCATGGAGTCTGAAGAGAGGAAGGGAGAAAGCAAAAGAAACTAGCAGAGTGTGTGAGCTGGTGCAAAAAAGTATGAGAGAAAGAGAGAGAATCAAACGAAAAGGGAGAATAAAACAACAGGCAAAGCAGGAGAGAAACAGAGAGGGAGAAAGCCTCCGGAGTGCTTTTTCGCTCCAACGGGACAAAAGGTTACAGCATGACGGGGGTAGGTGTCAGGTGATGTGTGACAAGTCCAAATTAAAGATGACATAATGGCGGGGGCCCGGATGGGGTCCAAACTGGGGGCTGACTGAGACTGAGGGTGGGGGCAGACCGTGGCAACCAAGTCAAGCTGGGCCATGTTGGGATGGGCTAGGCTGGGGCTGGGCAGCAGGGGGCTACCCTGCAGGCTCCTCCATATGGAACGTGTTAGCCTAGCGATTGCTAATGAAATGCAGGCTGACGTCAGGCAGACACCCACCCATTGTTTTGCTGCTTAATTTGTTATAATATTTGTCTTACAAATGAGGATTTTGCCAGTAAAGAGGAAGAATAAAAGGCTTCAGCTACAGATGAACATTGGTGGGCAAAAAGTATTAGAGTTAAAGCAAGATGTTATGCAGCAAACAAGGTTTGAGAATTTGTTTTAAAGGTACAGCATAGCTAGGGGACTTAATAAGGGCAAGGGCCTCAGCTGTCTAAATGGGAGGTATAGTGACCGGAGGACTAACATGGGTGGTGTACCGGACAGGGAGGTGCTGCTTTAAGAGGCTCAGAGTATGTGTTAATTGCATATGAAACTTTTTAGCATAAACAAACATTTCTACATCACTAGCAACAATTTGTTTAAGCAATGCATCATTCAGGCGGCCTCTGCAGCTGCCTGCCCGTTTTATGCATCCTCATTTACACCCTTTCAGTTTTTTTAAGCGTTATTTTTTGTTATTCTTTCTCTCTCCCTCTCCCTCTCCCTCTCCTTCTCCTTCTCCGAGCCCATTCACCCAGTTTCCAACATACAGAGAAGTCTTCCTAAAATAGGCTCAGTGGAGCAAGTTTAAGAATGCTTTTGTTATTCCAAAAGGAGTTGTGCTATAATTGACCACCACCTGGGCATCTGGCAGAAGTCACAGCCAGCCGAAGAGACAGGGATGCAGAGGGAGAGGAAGGAGCGGTGGATGGAAAGAATGAAAGAAACGACAAAATGGAGATGAACAAATGGAGCCTGAGAAAAGAAAAGAAAGGAGGAGAGATTAATGGAAGCAGTGAAGGGGTGAATGATGGAAAGTGTGTGTGCTGTGCCCCACGCTCTCTGTCTGTCTGTCTCTTGCTCTCCCACTCTGACATGTCAATTCGAAGGTGCTTTATTGGCATGAGTAATGATGGGAGGTATTGCCAGGGTAATTACATAGCACATTAAAGGGTTTCATAAACATTACAGTTCCTCCTCTGCCCGGTGGCAAGGCTAAAGGGGCAGGGAGAAGGAAAAAACAGAATGAGAAGAATGGACCTGGTGAGGGGGAGCAGAGGCAGCTTTTTAGGAAGGGTAGAGAGGAGGATGGAAGAGTAACGGGCACTTATTGGAGAGGAGGGGGAGGAAGGGAGGAGTGTGGAAGAGATGAACAGAAAAGATGACAGGAGTGAAGGTTACCATGATCATGAATTCCATCGCTGAGCGGCTAAACATAAAACAGGAAGTGGGGAAAAAAAAAAAAACAGGACGGATCAGCGTCCAACACAAGCCACAGCTGCAATTCACATTATTATGCACAAGCAGAACAGGACAACTCTCTCTCGCCCTCTCTCTCTCTGTCTCACACACACACACACACACACGCAAACACACGTATGCACACTGCAGCCATGAAATGCGGATCTACACAACTTGGTGCATACCCTTGTTTACACAATCTCTTCATGTACTCGTAACCATTCACACTATAGCCACAAACCCCACACAGTCATCTGTGCATGGTCTGTCACTGAGGGTCATGACACTCTCACTTAACCAAACACACACAACCACATGGACCATAATTAAACAAACATCTACCCAGTTGCTGAGTGTTGCATATTTATGTACAACCTCATTGGTCAAAAGCAATTAACTTCTTCTTCTTCTTTCTAGCCAATCAGTGCCAGACAGCACACAGTTACAGACCTGCAGTAAATCTCCATCACACAGAACTTTTTGGATTCACTATTTAGTGATGTAGCATCTTATCTTAAGTTCCGTGGGTCAAAATGTCAAACCAAATATTTGGATTTTGGATTCTTTGGTTTAATTTTATTGGAATTGTCAGAAGATGTTGGCCCCGGCATGAGGCTCTAAGATGAGTTCCTGATGATGCTGATATATGATCCAGGTGCATGAAGATGGTGCCTTTCACGTTTGATGTCTTTATGTTGTTACACACCACTTTATCAATGCAAAGTGTCCAAACTTCAGCAAGCGATGTTGCCAGATGGCACAGAGTTAAAGATGAGATAGTCTTGCTGCTGGATTGCATATGTTGCTGGATCTAAGGAAAGTATTATACAACATATAATATTAATCTAAAAAGGCACAGATGTTTTTTATTATCAGATTTTTTTTTTTTGCAAACCTCAGTCACAACTATGACAATATGCCCCTGAAGCCACTGAATAACATCCATAATGACAATCATACCATGTATCCTGCTAAAAGGCAAGTGCAGCCCAAAGAACATACCTGACACGTTTCACTCTGCAAAAACCAGGTTTTGGCTCAACAGTGACAACCTAGATTGCATGAATAATAACCATCGGATAAGTCCAAAAGCAGCATCAAACACTCCAACATGAAGTGTCAAAGCAAAGTTATTCCAGTTCTTCAGCCGGGCTATGTATAGAGACAACAGCTGCAATGGATTCTGGGAGGGAGGAGAGCAAACGCTCATATTCACTGGATTAATCTTGCTAAGAGAAGGGAGCAGGCTGTGCACCACCAACATCGCTGCTAATAAAAACAATATTTTGCTTTTCTCTTCATCTCAACTGTGGTTCACTATTGCAACGGCTCTCGGCTAATTAATTCCTGCTCTTACTCAGTTGCAGCTGTCGATTCTCTCATCTTGCAGACGCAGACAAGTGGCGAACAGGTTCTCATTTCAAAGCCCGGCACACTGTACACATTCCTCGACTTCACATGGGCCCCCCTGTCATCAAAGGGCCGTTATTAAGTGTCTCATACATTTACACATTGAGGAACAGTTTAAACTTGGCCCATGATTAACAGAGTGGGGATATCTATCCCAGAAACCAATGTTAGGCTGACATTTCAACATCTGATGTGAAGCTTAAGATCCATGTCTGCAGGTATTAATCAAAGCCCAAAGCCTTTCTCTCCCTCCAGAGATCCCACATGTACACAGGCCTGCTTCCCCAGTACCTCCTCCCATCCAAACATATACAGGCCATACCTTATAGACAAAGCTAATTGGACACAATCCACTACACTTGACACATCTAAGAACTCTGAGTCTTTGCAGTGTGTCACAAGAATGATGGATTGGATTTATACTGTTCAAAGTTTTCACAGTGTCTAACACGTTAAAGTGCACAACGGGGGGATGACATGGCCTATCTGCCAACTTGTCTTTGGCTGCATCCAAACTTGACTCACACCCACACACACACACACACACACACATACACACTGTCATTATGAGTCAACAACTTGTCCGCAGTTCAGAACACTGCAAGCTCTACATTAGGTTCCACTCCAGTCACCCATGACACAGAGTCCAGCACACCATGCCTCTCCTCCACGATGACCTTGGGGTCAGGCTAGAATGCCCTCATATAATGAGAGTGCTGTTTGGGGATTTGTTGGACTGCGATAGAGAAAGGGCAAGCACATGCAATGCACCCTGGGTCTTTGTCTGGGTGCTGACGGTATTGACGAGCACTGATCGATGTTAATTGCTAGACAGAATGGCCATATTGACCAGGCTCCCTGGATGAAGAAGCCTGCAGGCCCAGTCAAAGAGAGAGAGAGAGAGAGATACACAGAGAGAAAGCCACTGGGCCCAGACCTGCAGCAGCTACAGGGCCCCAGACACACACACACACACACACACACACACACACACACACACACACACACAGGTCTCATTCACTTTAATGAGTCGAGAGAGGAGCACAAAGGCATAACGTCCATCAATGCCAAGTCTATTCAACACAACAGAGGGTATATGCAAAATATAGGTGTCCTGGTGTGTGTCTTTTTGTGAGCGTATGTGCACATGTGAGTGCATGCACATATGCACTTGTAAAGACTGTGTGTGGCAAACTTGGTCTGCATGAAAGTAGGATTGTGTTTGAGTGTGGTGGAGATGAGGAGGGGACATGCATGTATGCGAGGATGTGTGTGCACACAAGTTTGTTTGTGTGTCTTAGCTAAGGATCAATAGGCAGGAGCTGCAGAGGCAAAGACATGGGCAATCAATATGCTGGCTGCAAACAGAGGGAGGGACAGAGTGAGCAGATAAAAAAAAAAGCAGCCGGGGAGATTAAAAAGACAGATAGGGAGGACAGAAAATGAATGAGCTAGAGTGATGTGACAGAAGGAGAAAGAAAGGAAGAAAAGGTCTTGTTGGTTTAAATTTTCTTTTTTTTTAAACTTTTTCTTTGAATTTTTTGGAATGAGGTGCATGAAAAGTTTGTCAGATCAAAAAGCAGGATACAATGTGCTGTTTCCATGAATTCCATCGTCTCTGCAAGCTGAAACACTTGTCAAACAGCTTCGACCATCATCAGCTCCACAGAAGGAGCAAGCTGCAAGTCATTTCCAGGCCTTGCTGCAGGTACAGCTTTGTTTGGCGGGGAACCAATCACAATTACAATTCAAGTTTCCATGTTAAAGCAACAATATGTTATTACAACTGTCTATGACTCCAGATGTGATTGGGACTCAGTTTAATTTAGCCCTTTTTTCTTATTTCAACCAAAACTTTCAGTATGTCTGTGCTGCTGAGCCAGATGCACTAAGTCTTGTTCCCAGAAGAATCTTAATATAGCATAAATTTTACAGATTTACAATGGGAGTAAGATTATCTCAGCATAAGGATCTTTTTGGAAAATCTACTACTATCTACAAATCTACCACCACAGTTAAATCAAGCTTTCATGTGCAGTATATGAATGGAGTTGGACTCCCTTTGCTGCTATTTCCTATTCCACCATTGTACTAAGATGTGCTGCAGTCCCTGTTCTGAACCCTTCCATCTGGGCTTAAGAGTACCAGACAGGCTCATACCTCATCACCAAAATGTGGTTCAAATCCCTCTCCACAACATTTACACTCGTGTCCCTTGCAGCAGTGCGGTGAGCAGCGAAAAAAGCACCCAGACACAGGTGCAAAGACGGAGGGAGCCAGTAGTAGGAAAGAAGGCCAGAGGCTTGTCTATGGAGCATGACTGGAAAGGCATTCAACCACAGTACCCCTACCCAGCCCAGCTCAACCCTGTCCAGTTGCAGAAGTCTGTGTGTGTGTGTGTGTG
>JAQNCA010000032.1:12128774-12177211 GCA_029783725.1 Acanthurus tractus | reverse complement strand
CACACGCGCGCACAAATTTACTCTTTCCTGCTCTGTTCTTCTCTGTTCTCTCGCTCTTACCGCTCGTGTGTGTGCGTGCGCGTGCGTGTGTGAGTGAATGAAAGGTATGGCAGGAGTGTTGTATTGGCTTGGCTGACCGTCTGCGGTTGTGCAGCGGTGAGAGGGAGTTTTGGGAGCGCAGAGCGGGCGTTGCTGCCGAAATCCCTGAGAAATGTTCGTTTTGGATCCGTGTCCGTGCTTACATACCGCCCTCCCGACTGTCTCTCATTCTCCGTTTCATTTTTCCCTCTTAAGGTTTAACTTAAAAGTTATGAAATGGGGAGTCAAAACACATCACTTGAAAGCGCGGCGGCTCTAAAGGGTGTGTGTGTGCGCGCGTGCGTGTGAGTGTGTGTTCGTGTGACTGCCCTCCACCCTCCATCCTGAGTCAGGGGCCACTGAGGCTGCAGGGGTGAGGTTATCTACAGAGGAGATAATGGAGGGCAAGAAGCCTGCTTGGTTTAAAGACAGATGTTCATTTGGCCGAGGCAGGTGTCCTTGTTTCAGAAAGATCTTACAAAGTGAACAGAAAAAGTCCTTGTCACTTTCCCTTTCCGTGAGAAACCAACTCATTTGTTCTGTAGCACACATTAAAATCGTATTTTCTGGGGAAAAAGAAAAATGAATTCCTCCAGATAAAGTGACATCATTGAATTTTTTTTCCAATGTAGACTATTTTACTTGTTTCAGGAAATTCCACAAACAAACACTTGAAACAAGAGAGAGTAACGCAGATAGTCCGAAAGTAAATTGCCTGATTCGGAAAAATTATCGAAACAAGTTGGTTTGCATCGTAAACAAGTGAAATTATCTCACCTCATTAGCAGATGTTATTCACATAGAGCGGAGCACTTGTTAAAATGGATATTTTTGCAGTGTAAGTTGATTTGGCATCGCATAGCGACTGACTAATCCCATTTTGATCCAATAAGTGTGCATGTGCGTGTGTGCGAGGCAGAGAGAGGGGAGAGAGAGCGAGAGAGAGAGGTGGGAGGGAGTGAGGAGAGGAGAGGAGAAGAGGGAGGGTGGATTGATCCGCGTCTGTTAAAATCTTGTTCTGGTTTTTCTTGGAGTGAGGTCTGTGCCTGCCGACGCGCCTCTCTTGTGCAGCCCCCCACAAGAAGAGCTTTTTATGGAAGGAAACCTTGGAATTTTTGAAAGAGAGAAGGATCTGCATAATACCAGCGAAGTGGATAAAAACGCAGGACTGGGTTCTTTTTGCGTTCTCTCCTGTGTTTTCTCCTCTGGTGTCTGAATGAAAAAGGGAGGCATATATAAGGGGAAGAGGGTCGGTGCAGGTTCTGGACTGGGAGTCGATCTGTCAGTGGGATTTTGAGTAAACACGTTTCCAGTGCGCTCTTTTTTAACTTTTATTTCTTCACAAACTGGCAAGATCGACTCCTCTCCCTTTGCACTGCGGAGTTCATTTTTCTCGGAAGGAGAGGAGAGGAGACTTTCGTGTTTTCCCCTTTCACAGAAACTGCTTAAACTTTCTACGTTTAAAAAAATAAATAAAAAGATCGGATTGCATTTCCCCCTTCAAACATTTTGGAGGTGATGTCATCGTGCTGTGTTTTGGCTGGTATTGTGTCGACAGGGCGCAGGGAGGACTGCTGCAGCCAGGCGGCAACCAGCGGCTGAGGCGAGCGGAGAAGTCCGGAAAATCAGGTGCAAAGTGCGGCTGTTATTTCTTCGCGGTGTCGCGGGTGGCTGAGTCCGCCACCCAGTCACAGCTGTTCCCATCCTCTCCAGCCACCCCTCCCTCCCTCGTCTTTCTTTCCTCTTTATTATCCCCTCCCATTCTCATTCAGCACCCTCCATATACCCCTCTGAGCTGGACCGCTCCGGGACCTTATCACCCTCTTTGTCGGACACTGTTGGTCGGTGTCACCTGAGCCGCAAACCCGTTAAGCCAGCGTGGGGGCGCAGTCATGACCGAGGCCGCCGTACATTACCCTGCGCCCGCAGAGCCCCCGTCTCCAGCTTGCCCTATGCTCCATCAGCCAGCCCAGGTAGCCCACTTCCAACAGCTCCTGATCCTGGTCTGCTGGGACTGAACCTGCCTCCTTCTCTGGTCTGTTTCGGAACAAACACTCCATCACTTTATTTTACCATCTTACCCACTGCAGAATTGATTTTGGAGACCAGAAGCTTGCTGTTGCACTGAAACGTTTACGCATTGGATTACGCAGAAGATTACGCACGCACCGCATCTGTCCACAGGGCCGAGCATCATTCTGAGGGTCAGCGAGGTCGATGGGAGTTGGTTATCTGTGAGGCGTGAGCGCGCTTTCACCTGTTCCTCTCCTTGTCGGGGACGCGCGCCGTTTAAAGTCCTCACCTTCCCCCTCTGCTCCCCCGCCCATCCGTCTCTCCACCGGTCTGGACAGCTGTTAGAGGTTGCCCGGCGGTCACAGTGGCACAGTTACCCCGGCCTGACATCCTACATTGCTTGTGCCCGCACATTTATCCACACCGGGGGAACCAGGGCACGCTGCCGCCGATGCCAACGGGAGTGTCCGCTGACTCTTTGACTCTGCCCGACATCCAACGGATTAAAAACTCACAGGGGAGCTCTCCGGACTGTCGGACTGGCTCAGACCGAGCGAGGAGACTGTCTCTGGGCCAAGTTCCATAGTGGAGGGGGGGAGCAATGTGGTCCCTTCTTTCCACGTTGACCGTCTTGTAAGTCACTTTTATCACTTTATCATGTAATGTTTCTGATTATTTACTCAGGTCTTATTTCTTGTTGTTTGGTTGTTGAAACTATTTACATGACCAGACTAACTACAGATGAAGATGATGGAGAGGAGGGTTGCAGTATCTAACGATTACATCACTCCTCATCAGTCCCCACAGAAAACATGCCATGGAAAGCCTTGTTTTGATTGGCTGACAGTTCAGGGTCATTGGGTCAGAGTCAGGGCCCTGTTACTCATAAAACCTGCCATAAACATCTCCATCACCATCTGCACTTACTTCTGGGATGGCCAAGCTGGTGTAGAAAAGACCATTTTCCCATCACTCGAGCAAAAAATTGTTTTAAACATATTGCAAACATAGAAGAGGTTGAGTCAAACAACACAGACTTTATCTGATGGGATAAGAAAATAATAAAGGGTCAGGAGCAAATCTAAGGGAGAAGGTTACAGATGCAGGGGGCTTTATTTGCCCATTCAAGGTGTGTCTTGTTAAAAGCAGAGGCATTTATTTTTCTTTCTTTGTGTCGGCTGTACTTCTCCCAGATGGCAGTCATCTCCAGATACTTCTCATTCCTCACACAACCTGGACAGGGTGTGTGCTGCTGCTGCTGTCTGTCTGACTTTCTCTCTCTCTTCGTCTGTGTCTCCCTCACACTCTCTCCACTTACCCACCTAACTGCCTACATATGTCTTCCTGTCTTGCCTGTACCCCATGTTTCCACAGATACTTGCTCAGATAAAAAGTATGAATTAATAACTGGTGAAAGATGGCGCCCCTGGCAGTATCTGAGGAGGAGCAGTCTCACTGTTTAGTCTGCTGGTTTTAGTTTAGGTATTTCAGAGCCAATCATCTCTCCATTCATTTCCTCCTTGCCTATCAGCTTTACCACAGCCTCTTTACTTCGTCCATTCTGTTATGCCAACTTGATTTTGCTGAAAGTTCTCAGCCTGTGAGAAAAGAAAAGGGCCTTTTGCCACAACAACCTGTTACTTCTCTTCCCCTTAAGCCACAAGTCCATGTTGAGGCGCTCCCATTACTTTTGCTCTACCATAGGCCCTATTACTGCCGATACCACTCACACGCCCACTAGCCTAACCACTATTCTTCACTGAGGCCCACTGCTGAACATCTGAAACTCTTGCACCGTGCCGAAGCCCACTGCTCCAGTGTTGGCCTACCACGCTAACCACTGCTACACACAGCTGAAACCGCCGCTCCTTGCTGAGTCCCACCAGGCCGACCGCTCTCACTCCACGCTGCTGCCCAGTCCTCGGTGCTGAGGCCTGCTAGTCTAACCGCAGCCTCCATATGGTTGATCTGCTGGGACGCAGGTTTATGATGTCAGACCCTTGCTTGTTTTGGCAGCCGGCCAAGGCGCACCGGGCTTTCCCTCTCTCCATACCTCCTTCTGTCTTTACTCTCCGTGATTTTTTACTCTGGGCTCTCTTTTTCTCTCATTTTCTCATCCCTCCCCCACCCCCGACTGATCCTGTCTCCCTCTTTCCTCTCTCCTTCTCTTTCTCTCTGTGGCTGGCATAATATGGAGTGTCTGTGGTTTTTGTGGGAGCAAGGGAATCCAGTGCCGAGGCACTTTTCCTGCAGTGTCCTCGGCGGCAGTGCAGCTGTGGTGTTTTAACAGCTGAGAGTCCTCACAATGCACAGGCGCTCAGGTTTTTTCGGCTGCGCAGGCAAAATGTGAGGGCCAACACTCTGCTGCATTGCCCGGGATATGTGCATTTATTAGAACGACTCAGGGGCCAACACACCAGCTATGGGAAAGAAATGTTGAGAGAGAGAGAAAGGGAGCAAGATGATATATGTGTGTGTGTGTGTACTAGTCAGGAGGCAGTGACATGTGTTACGATGTGCATGAGTCAAACCCCCCCTCGTCTTTCATTCCTATTATTTATCTTTTTGTCTACTTCTCACGCCAGACCACACTCAGTGATTACACTACTGTTTCTCATTTTGCCACTTTTTCTTCTCAGTCCCTCGAAACGTAACATTAGTCTTTTTTTACACTCTCTTCTCCTTCACACATCTGTTCATCTGTCTATTCTTTCACATTTTATCTGACTTCTTTTACTATGTTGAGCCTTGCTCGCTTCAGCTCCCCTCTATTTTATTTCTACATCATCCTCACCTGTCCTTCTTTCTATATATTCCTGTGTGTACTTTTTAGTCCACCTCTCTCTTCTTCCCCGCTATCTCCCTCTCTCAGCAGCGTGTATGTCTTTGCTTTGGCCCAGCTGTCAGCTGGCTGCTCCTCCTGTACACAAACATACACCCTGCACATATCTGCACATCTGTGTGCATGCCCATGACAGTGTGGAGGAGTCATTCTGCTAACCCCAAACAGGGGAGGCAGGGAACGATAGGAGAAAGGTAGAGTGGACAGAGAGATAGGGAGGGAGAGAAAAGGTAGAGGAGAGATAGGGAGGACAACAAGTCAGAAAAGAGAGTAGAGTAGAAAGATAGAGAGAGAGAGGAGGCATGCAGAGAGATAGATAGTGATGAGGTAGGGAAAGACAAATTCATAGATGAACCCATAGCTTTTCAGCCCACACACTTGGTTCTGAACTTCATCAAGTCTTCAGCCACTATTTTAGAGCAGTTCAAGGACTGCCAGAGTAGATGTTGCACAACACAATCACTCCCTTACTAAAGCTGTAAATAACATTTGATAGCTACATTCAAGGTCAAGGTCTAAACTTCAATTAAGCAATGAAATAATGTTAGACATAATTTTAATTGTTAATATAACCAGATTTTTTAGCCATAAATGTCTCTTACACTCCAGATAGTAAAGTAAGTCTTAAGCAATAATGGAAAAAAGTAATATTTTCATATGTGCAAAACAAATCAACTCTGCATGATACATCATTGGGATTACTCCCTACCAACTGATTCCTTCATAAATTATCTTTCCACATATTTTGGTAGCTCACGTTCTCACTTATTCATACCATCTCTGAATGTAACCACAGTCTGCTGTTCTGTGAAGCCACATCACAGCAGACTGTACACCTGTAGTCCAGCCCAGCTGTCTACATACACACAGCAGCCAAATACGCCAGCCCATTCCCTTAGATGTCCAAACCAAAACATGTTCTAGTTGTCTCGGCATGTTTGCCATTTTGCCACGGTCCAATCAGGTCATTTGGAGGCCAGATTTTGGTGTGGTGAAAGTCATGAACAGGTCAGAGAGTGGGTTTGGACAGAGGGCTGGTAGCGTAAAGATAAACACTGCTCTGGGTGTTGTCCGTCTGCCGAACCCTGGACATCTGCCTGTCTGTATGTCAAGTCACTGTGCCAGCCAGCAGTGTGAGTAATCGCCCAATAAGGAAAAGAGATGTTGAAAAGAAAGAACAGCAGAGAAGAAAGAGATGGAAATGATGGTGTCACGCATGACCTTTCCAACATTCAGTGTTGCTTACATATTTCTAAACTCATCTGCTTCTACTTTTTTCAGATGTGTCCAGATGTTGCTGGTGATGTGCAATCCATTACAGGTGAGAGTCTGCATACATGACAGAAGCGATTGCACATTGTAAAGACAAGTTGTATATTGGTAGTGGGTGAAGTTTTTCCAAGCCTGTTCATGAGGCTCTGTATCTGTGTGTGTCTGGTTTGGCGTGTGGGATCCCAGCAGGTACTTGGTGTGGATGGGGTCAACTTCAGCGTGCATGTGGAGAACCAGACGCAGGTGCGAGACACCATGAGTCGGCGACACCACCGGGTCTACCAGCTCTACAGCCGCACCAGTGGCAAACATGTCCAGGTGCTGGGACGCAGAATCAGTGCTCGAGGAGAAGATGGAGACAAATATGGTAAGACACACATACATAGTGAAACACGGGCAAATAGTTTTGTACGTGTGAGCATATGCACGGTTGGATGCTGACTTGCACACACATGAACACGGCAACCAAAGGCTGCAAGTACAAAGACTTGAAGGTTGACCAAGTGCATGCATGAACGGATACAGAATGCAACTGTGCAGGCACACTTACAAAAGCACTCACACACATGCCTCCCCAGGCTTTGGCACAGGGGCAGTGGAGCTTGTCTTGGGAGTACAAAGACCTCATCGACTGGCTGCTGACTCAATGATTCACAAGAGAGTAAAAGGGGGAGGGGGGGGGGGGGTGAGAGAGAGAGAGAGAGAGAGAGAGAGAGAGAAGGTGTTGGTGAAAGTGTGAGTTAGCGGGAGAAGCCTGGCAGGTAGAGTGTCGGACCGAGTGTTAGAAACTCATCTCCTTCATCGATCTCCTCATTGATTTCTCATCCTCCCTGTTGTCTCCTCTGGATTTAAAACAGCAGGCTTCCTCTCCCTCCCTCCCTCCCTCCATCCTCTAACACTCCCTCCGTCCATCCCCCACTCCTTCTTCTCCACCTTTTCTCCATCTGTAACAATGTCGAACCCATTCTTAAACCACACACACACAATCAATGGGCAGAAGAAAGCCAAGCCATAAAGCTGGAGTTCGTATTTCTGTGTGTGCTCCTGCGGTGGCTCATATTGCACATCCCCTCCATTCATAATCATGTCAGGTTACTAACACACCACTTCAATCCATAGATAGGATAGATGCAAAAGCCAGTCTGTTTAGTGACAAATAACACTTATAAGCAGAATAATCCACTCAAAACTGATCAACTCTGGCACCGAGGTGCTACACAGGGGAACCAAAAGTAGAGGAGGAAGATATAAAGCAAAGAAGAAGGGGAGGGTGCATGAAGGTATAAACATGAAGCGGAGGAGCAGAAGGGAGACGAGAGGAGAGTTGGGGGAAGAGAGAGAAAGAGGGCAAGAGGGAGGGAGGTATTGATTTCGCTTGACCCCTTTGTTGACTAAGGTCATGTAGGAACCATTTTAGGGATTTATTTTTAAACAGGCACAAGCGCTCTCTGAAGATGTGTAGCTGGTGAAGCAGTACTGCCTGGAAGGATGAACATGCAAGCACCTGCACGCGCGCACACACACACACACACACACATATACACAAAGGATCTGGCACACATGCACACTCTTTCAAACAACAGTATCGCAGACACTCAGTCTGAGTGTTCCACCCTCTTCTATCGGCCCACCGTGCTCCGTCTACTCTTGGCTGTTATCTTTTTACGAGGCCCATTTGTGGTCAGCGGCCTCACATCCATGTGTGCGAGCAGGCTTATCTGACAACCATCTGTCCAGCCAGAGACATTTACATCTGTCTGTGATTTATCAGTACGTTTAATAGCAACTATGAATCCTGAAACTGTGATTCAATGTGAATGCCTTATCTGGTGGAAAGCCAAATCTGATTTAACGGTGGCTGGTAATCTAGGCAATTAGGGTCACGCTACTTGGCCTTTGGTTTGTTTGTGTATGCTTGAATGTTATTCTTTGCTGAAGTAAATGGTGCCACACAACATTAAACTAAATAAGTTCTAATTTTGGGTTCCTTTTATTGTTTTACCTCTAATAATTGTGTAATACAACCTATTAAATTCTGTAAACAAAACATACTGTGTGTCCCTGTTTTGCCTGTGGCTCTAATGTCTGTCTGTCCCTCTGTCTGTCCCTTCACAAGCCCAGCTCGTAGTGGAGGCCGATACCTTTGGTAGCCAGGTGAGAATCCGGGGCAAAGAAACCAATTTCTACCTGTGCATGAATCGCCGTGGCAAGCTGGTAGGAAAGGTGAGACTTCTTTATTTCAGAGACATGTTTGTCAAGAAGATCTCTCTATCTTACAGTTTCCTGACCAGCCTCTCTTTCTCTTGTCCATTGTGTGTGTGATTGTGTGTGGGGGTATCTGTGGTTTCTCTGCTCTCTCAGAAGGCCAGCAATCGAAGTGCAGACTGCGTCTTTGTGGAAAAGGTTCTGGAAAACCACTACACAGCTCTGATGTCGGCGCGCTACACAGGCTGGTATGTGGGCTTCACTAAAAGGGGCCGCCCTCGCCGTGGCCCCCACACACTACCCAACCAGCAGGACGTACATTTCATGAAGCGCTTCCCGCCAGGAGAGCAGCCAGACCTCACCACACCCTTCCGCTTCACAACTGTCAGCAAGCGGGGCAAGAAGGTGCGCGCTACTGGGCCCCGCTAGTAGTGGCTAACGCTAGCACCCACTGTCTTGTCATCCAAAGCCTTGACCTGAGCCTGCCAATGGCTAACCCAGTCATCTCTTCTGTTACACATGACTGAACACCTCCCTTTGTTGGGATAAATTTTGACCAGAAACTTGATGAATCATTCATGGGATTTAGCTTTACACCTACTAATTTGCCACCACAGCCCCTTAGTTAGTGATCATTCATCTCAGTTTTAGTTGCCTGACTGGACCAACTGAACAATTTCTGGTCCATCACTGGAAGCTCTATAGACCTGGTCTGCTTCCTTTCATAGGCCAGAAACAGTGACAGGATACCTGAAAGGCAGCCAGAGTCCCAGGCTCTACGAAGGCCTTTATTCCACAACCACAAAAACCACAAGGCCTTGCTGTCTCCTGTTTTGGACCAGCTGGACAATGTCAAGTATGGGATTACAACTGGAACATACAAAGAGAAAACAAGGATGGAAAAGACTGACTGAACAAGAGAGTGGGTGTTTAGCCTTAAGGATAAAGGGAAAAATGGGGATAGAGAAGACAGGAAAATGGTGGAGTAGACAAAGGGATTGAGGGATCTGCACAGATCAAAAGGACTATTAATGGATTGTTGACATGTGACGCACTTATTTGTCTCACTGCTAAATTGGTGGGAATCTGTTAGACTCGTGGATGAATGGAAGGATGAATGACAAAAGAAAGAATGAGGGAGCGGCTGAGTGAGTGATTTACTGAATAAATGCATGTTTGCAAGAGGGAGTCGAAAAACATGTACCTAAGAGTATGTTTGCGCGCATGTGTGTGTGTGAGTGAGTGAATGCACCAACAACCATGAGTGAAGCTGGATCATAAGGGACTCTGGGAAAGGGACCATCCAGTCCCTGCATGAACCCGTGACAACTCACCGCAGGGACTGAAGCTTTAGGAACTAGAATGTATAAAAACCAAGCTGCACCAAAAACAGCCAGCCAATTACCGCAAACCAAACCAATGACCGACCAAAGACAACTGGAGACCTTCTTCATGACTCCTCCCGACACCCTGCCCCCTGAGAACACTACACCCTCAGCATATAGCTGCAGAAGGTGACAAGCGCAGGGACGAGCATGGCGGGGAGGGTGCCTTGTCGATTAGCATTGCTATAGAAACGACCCAGGGGAGGATGCTCCCGTGCGATACCGTGGATACAGAATGCTGCTACCAGGACATTCAGTGGAACAAACCAAAGTCTCATGCATACACACAGGAGAAAAATATTAAAGGGAACAATTTATTGAAAGTTATATATATTATATATATGAAAGAAGACAGAAACCCTAAATAAGCATTCTTACTATGATGGTTACTATAATTATTACGATAAAATTATTTCATTTATTTATTTCAGCTCTGTGTGCCGCAGTCTTTCTCGACTCAGTAAACCTTACAGAAACCTTTCCTGTGTCTCACAGCCTCTTTAAACCTCTTCTTCACATTCACAACACAAAAAGGTTTTTCATAGAGATCAAAGACCAAAGTTTTAGAAGATGCCAGATGTGGTCAGCTGGCCTGTGTGAACAAAGCATTGATAAAGCATGAATTGGCATCTACTTTAAACATTAATAATCTCAAATGTCATTTATCAAGCAAAAACACTCAATATTTGCTTGTTCCTGCTACTGTAATATGAGTATTTAATAGTTTCTTCTGTTTTATATCATTCAAATGGAAAATATTTGGGTCTGGGACTATTGGTTAAACAAAACTATCTGAAGTCATTTGCTCTGAGAAATTGTTAGACACTGGAACTTGGCAGTATGATGCTATGTGCATGATAACTATCTAAATTTGTCATCCATCAGACACTGTGCCTATTTATACCAAGATATCTATCTCTTTAATTTGTATCAGGAAATATCGCAAGCAATTATGTGCAGGACATTTTTACTGCATATTTTGCATCAATATTGCCTTATTTTTTACTAGAGTAACAGAAAACAAACAATGCCCTTAAATTGTTTTATCTATAGAATTATTTTTTCTGTAAGTCAGTACTTGATATAATTACTCTTACATTGATACTTTTTTCAAATTTAAAAGACGAAGAGAAAGGACAGACAACTACTGGGCTGCTGCAGCCCCAGCTGGCCTCACAATGATTAGAAAACTACCTCACAGATTTTGAAGAAGTTCTTTTAACAAGTATTGAGGGCCGATAGCACACTGTCATGCAATGGCAAGAACTTCACTCTCTTTCTCCTGCCAGGTATGAGAGCTCCTCTAAACTATGAAATTGTGCATTTCCCAAAACAGTTGATCGTACAAAGTGGGAAAAACTCTTCGATCCCTGGAACACTTTGAAATTACACCAGCAGAGTTCAAATGAAGACAAGCACTTCAAGGTCACAAAGAACAGATTCTGTAGTTTCATAGTTCTTGTCAGTGCGGGTTAATGTACGCAGTCACCGTAGCTTGACTCCTGGACAAAAGGTTTCTTAAAAAAAAACAACAAATCTAAGATTGACCAACATCACTCAGGAACCTTTTTAAAACTGCTGAGCAGCAACCGTTGTGCAAAAATCAACAGTCATCTCCACATTATAAAAAGTTTGGCCACCGATGCACAGCACGAAGATTCAGACAAAACAGTGGAAGGAAAACATGCAGTAGTGAGATAGAGTTTCATAGCTGCTTCTTCTCTCATCTATCCTGCTCTTATCCCCCCATCCCTCCCCTTCCTTCCCCATCCTAGCAGGAGGTCACTGAAGAGATGTCGCTGCCAAATGACCCAATCATGCCGGCAGACACAAACAGCTGACTCAGGGGGAAAAAAGGGCTGTACCAGAGGATTCCTATTGCAAGGCAGCAGGAATCTGTGCTGGAGGGGGGGTGGTATAAGGAGGAGACAGTGGGGTGGAAGGGAAACGGGGTGTGGGGGTGGGATAAAGACGAGCGAGTAGGGGGTGGTGGGGTGAGTTGTTCATTTCTGGAACGTTGCTCTAGTTCCACTCGGGAATGATGGAAATATTCTGCGTAGCCAAACCCAGAGTGGAAGGTGTATGGTAATCATGTCGGGGAAGGAATGCCAAATATGTGCGTGAGAACGGAGCTGTGACCTGAGAGCTGCAGGAATTATGGGCCAAAATCCCACAGACCCAGAGGAAGCACACACACCCATATCCAACACATACACACATCATATACTAATGGTGCTCCACCAAGCACAAATCCATCCCACATAACTTATTCCCAGAATGTGAAACATTCTACTATACTAAACTAAACCCAGAAATTTTGAAAACCAACCCCGTCAGCAGGCCAACTCCCCTCCTTCTGCTAGTCGAGAGAATACATGCTGTACAATAACCAGACAGGCGTATTGTAGAGCTCAAATACGCTCGACAGATCTTTGTGATAAAGGCACCGCTTCGAGCATCTCCAAGATGCATTTCTCCTTCATGTGACAGTGTTTACAACCCTGAGTATATGATCTACTGTAACAGGTTATTTAGACTCCGACTTGGCTACCAAACAGTCAGAGCCCGAGTCTCATAAACACATTACAATATGGTAGATAGCTGAATTTATACTCCCACCTGGTGGCCATCATGATCACACTGGTTAGCTCACCTCACAACACAGCTTAACCAACATTTGTTTCACATTAAATGACTTCAAGTCAAAGCTGTGAAAAGAGACGACTGTTTTGCACACTTGAAGGTCTTACTGACAGGTGCACAGAACCTGAAATGTTAGCAGAAAATTTGAATTGCATATAAAACACAGATTCAACTATGTGCATTCATATTGTGAGTTAGTGGATGAACACCAGCCTCAGTTATTTTACTTTTAACAACTTTTACATTTCTAAAATTCTGCTCACTTTCAATCTCTTGTAGTCACTTTGTTAGCCTCCTATAGACAGTATAATTTATTTTACCTGATGTAGTTCTGAGGACTGAAAAATGTACTTGGTAGGATTGATAGTGCGCAGTCAAATGTATAAAAAGTACAATAAAAGCAGCTAAAGGCCTATGCGAATAAAGATACATTATCATGTACATTTTGAGATGGCATAAAAAAGATGATCTGTAACTACATACCAAAGTGATGCAATCCACACTGATACTACAGTTCCTACAAGAGGCTTACATCTCACAGATGAAAGACTGTTTAACTGCAGCTACAGCAGATTTGTGTGCTGACTTCTGTTCCGGAATTTTTCCTGATGCAGACTTCCAAACCTTCATGACATCACACATTCCATCTGTTCCTCACAACTGTTCTCTCACAGTCCAATCAGAGATCAGCAAGTGTGTTTACATGCACACTGGTATCTTGGTTATGATCAGGAGAGTCTAGAGTATGTGTTGCTATTGTAAACATCACATGCTGGTACTGAGTAACCTCAATATGATATACATACTGATACTCTGATAGATATTGAGATAGTGTTTGTTGGCACAAAACAGTGGCTGATATGCTGAGAAGGCAGACATATAAAGACAGTTGTACACAATCGATCAGACACCTGGACATCACGTGACATTACACGTACCAAGTTGTGAATGACTAGGTTTCTAATGTTCCAGATAAACATCACATCCAAATGACATGAAAACCAGAACACTAGTGAGCATTTAAAAGCACTCAGCTTTAAGTGGAGATTAAATGCTCTGTCTTTTAAGCAGTTTTTTGAACCTTTAGAAACTTGGAAAAAGATTGACCAAAAAACAAAACAAAACACAAATTAATCTTTGCTCAAAGCCCACCAGGGCTTAACTCATGGTTTTCTTAGCAGGTTTTCTAAGCAGTTGCTAACTGTTCAGTTTGTCAAAAGGAAATGGAATTACTTAAAAGGACCATAAGATGCTGTCATTTCCAGAAAAGGGTTTAAGTTTTTCTACTGAACAATCGGGACTTGCACTTAAAATTGCAAACAAAAATCTAAATCCTATGTTGTTTGCACGACAGACATCCACGGGTTCCCTCCTGTTGGTCTGAAGTAAAAAAGAACAGACACAAAGTACTGAGTTCTGTATGTACACATCAGATAGAGGAAGCATGGCACAAATCCACCCACACATACACACACAGACAAGAACAGACAGACAATTAGACACTCATTCATGTTACAGTTGGCTCAACACTCCACCACTGTCAAGTACTTTATTCACAATAAGGTCATTTTCTTCTTTAAAAAATCATTTTTAATATACAACACAATTTTTGACAAGACAACTCCGTTTACAGCTAAATTTGAGCTCTTGAGTTCCAGCTTCTCTCATAACCAAAGCAAGCACGTAGATGATGAGGAGAGAAAGATGAAGTGAAAGGGACAGATGAACAAGGGTCCAAGTTAGAAGAAAGAATGAGGAAAAAGACAGTGAGAGAGGGAAAGAGAAAGAGGACTACACTTAGTATGATTTCTGTACTAAGAACCAAAATACTCAAATAAAATGAGAAAATAACAGTAATAAAAAACAGTAAGAAAGTAAGAGTTTAAGAGAAAAAAAAAGCAGAGGTGTACCGGGATGCTGTATCCACGGCAACCTCACATGCATGTCTGTCTGTTTGACGCTTCTGCTCTGTTCTGCCGCTTCACAAGTCCACATACACAAACACACTCACGCATACTTGAGTGTGTGCGCCCCCATATTCCAAGCAAGTGTGCATCTCGGGGGGTCAGAGGGGAAGGGAGCAAGGGGGGTTGAGAGAGAGACAGGGGGGAGTGAAAGGGAGTGAGAGGGAGCAGGGAAGACATTCCCGACACGGTTCTCCCTCGTTCACTCCCTCCATCTCCAGTCCTTCCCTCCTTTCCTAGAGCTGAGTAAAGAGTCTCTGTCTCCTGCGTCACAGCTCCGGTCATCCTCTGTCCAACTGTGCCACTGTGTGTGTGTGAGTGTGTGTACGTGTGTAATATATATAAATATATATCTATAAGCGATTCCATATCTGTGGAAACCTGTTTTGGCTGGGGTTGAAAACTGAGGAGCAGAAGCTGCTTTATATTTTTTTTTTATCAAGGGGACAAAAGGGAGCTTGTGACTTACATCATGTCTAAGTTAATACTGTCATTAGTGTACTTTACAAAACATAAATTAGTAGTAGAAGGGGATCTTCTTGGGAGAGTTGCGTTGGTTCTGTAGTAGGGAATCCTTATCAGTGTTGACCTGTGTGTGTGAATATCACAGTACTGGCAGACAATGGGCACAAGCTCAGGAGTCTCTCAGAACGGGCAAGAAGGTGGAGGTGGCGAGGTGGGGTGGGAGGTGGACAGAGAGATGACTAGGAGGAAGGAGAAGAGATGGGCTCCTTTATGTGATGGACGCACCCATCAGCCAATCAGCCCTGGGCTCCTCCAAGAAAGGGTGCGGTGGATGGCGCCACCTGGGGGGCAGAAGAGAGTATTCAATCACATGTGGCAGGACTCTCTGAACTATGTATGCACACACAACCATGAGTGGAATTTTTACTGCCAGGTTAAATTAAAGTAATTTGAATGTGTGTTGGTGTCATTGTACCTGCTATCTAGAAATGTAAGTGTAGGTGCGGGAGGGGGACCGTCCCTCTGACTGGCCATTGGTCGACACGTTCAGGAAGTCCCAGATCAGAATGGTGTCGTCATGAGAACTGCTGATGATTTGAAACTCATCGAACTGGAGGCGGAACACGCGGCCAGAGTGCTCCTGAAAACACAATGAAGTGAGCAACATATTAAGCAACATAAACATAAACAGTAGTACAAACAGACTTTTTGTGACGTCACCAACAAAAAAGAAAGCTGAAAGTGAAGGCTGATTGATCAGAGTTCTAAATGTGACATTGCTCTGATATGGTTTCTGTTTTGCAGCTGATTCTCAATGTTCAGCGCAATAGCAACACCACATCTAGGACATCACTTATAAATTTGATCAGGTTATCAATAAGAATTTTGAAATAATACTATGCACTAATTTCTACCTCAACATCTTACCATAAAAATATGCTTCACTCAGAATAGTGGTGGTTAATTAATATTAAAGAAAAGAAATCTCATTAGAGTGCATTATAATTTAGTACAACAAATGACCAGTGATAAAGAACTAAAATCTTTACCTCGAAACAGTAATGACAGAAACTGAACATTATATCCATCATTTAAGGTCGGCTTTATTGTAAAACTACTGTACAAGCACTAGTTTCCAGTAAATATACCCAAAGAGGAGCAAATAACTATACTTAAGTGTTTCTTAAATATCTATCCATCTATCCATCCATCCATCCATCCATCCATCCATCTGACTTTTTGAATCATATAAAGTAAAAAAGGAGCTGTATCTTTAGACACTTGTGCATGAGCTCCAGTCAGTCAGTTATGCGGCAACAGGCTTTATAAGTGGTACCAGGCAGGTAAATGGGAAACAAACCAAACTGTACAACAGGTTTCATACACATAATAGAAATATAATCTGGGGAGAAAACATTTTAAACCCTACTTAGCGCAAAACCAAAATTTTTTTTTTTTGCTGTTTCAATCGGATTTCTCTGGTAATTCTACTATTGTAATTTTTCATGATATAATAATATTCCTGTTTTAATTCTTGTTAGCCTGCCTGGAAAAATTGCCATGATGGCTGCCTAGTGGCCAGACTTGTTTTGGACTGTGGTGATACTTACCACTAGAGTGCGCAGACATAATGTGCTGGCGGGGGCGCGTGGGTCCAGAGCTGCTTGCAGGTCCCACACCTTGATCTTCCTGCAGAGACAAACAGGATACAGCACAACGTCAGAAACAAAATCTGTGTGTCCATGCACAAAGCTGTGTGTATCAGTGTATGCGACTTACCCGTCGTAGGCGCCACTGACAATCCTTTTGTTGTCAAAGCGAATGCAGCGCACCAGCTCCTCATGACCTTCCAGCACTCGCAAACATGCCCCACACTCTATGTCCCATAACCTGAAGAAAGAGAAGCCTTAGCAAACACATATGGAAATACACAGTCCCCACACATAAGTGGTCTTAAGTGGTAAAGTGCAGTATCTATTCAAACAAAGACATTCATTCCAATACACTGAACCAGCTAAGATATCCTTAGAGTATTTTCTGACTGATGTTACTGGCAGCTGGTTTCACTTGTATGTTAAATAAGCTGTTGATATTCTTTTAGCAGTGCAGATTCATAAGCAATTATAGACCAAATGTCTTCAATCTCTCACACGTACCGGATTGTGTTGTCAGATGAGCCGCTGACCACCAGACGATCTCTGTACTGTAGACAGGCAATGCCCCGCTTATGTCCATTTAGAGTACGCACAAACTCACAGGTGCTGGTGCTCCATACCTACAGGAAGGCAGTAAAGACAGCTTTGTTTAACAATGGCCAGTATTTATTCATATGATTACATTTTCCCAAACAACCAGTGTGGTAACCAATTAATTGCACTTGGAATATTTATTTAAGAGATTTATTGCTTGCAGCTGTTACATGCACATCACGGTGCAGTGTTCCGCTCACGTGTATCAGATACAGTCTTTTCAAATTTTGATTGAACCTTGTAAAAACAACTTTTGAATGTCAACCTTTCTCTGTTTATTCTTTCACATTGTAAGTTTGCAATTTTCTTTCTGAGCATGTTTTTACTTAGAGGGTCATGGGTTTGAATGCATTATTGACTGTTCTTGTTACCTTGATGGTGCGGTCCCCTGACGCGGACACAATGTATTTGTCGTCAAAGTCGACTACGTTGACTGCAGCCCTGTGTCCCACAAGGACACGACGTAGGCTGATGTCGGTAGGAGAGGCCATGTCCCAGACTGCAATGGAACGGTCCTTGGAGCAGGTGACCATGAGGCCGTTCGCAAAGCGCAGGTGAAGAACTGCTTCGTTGTGGTGGATCAGTGTGTTCAGTACCTCACCCGTCGTCACCTCCCACACTCTGCAGAGGAGCGGTAGAGTAGAGGGAGAAATTGATACAGGAGGAAGAAAAACAGACATAGGAAGAGAAGACACAGTGTCCCAGTGATGTGGGCAAAGGTGATAGAAAGAGGAAAAGAAAAGGTGGAACGGGGCAGGAAGGATAATAGGAAATTGGAAGGAGGAGGGAGGAGTGTAATACGGAGAAGGAAGAAATGACAAAGGGGTGAGAAACGTGGAAAAAGATAGGAGGAAGCAGTGAGTAGGAAAGAAAAATAAGACGGGACAGTGAGAAGATTGTTCAAAACGAAAGAAAACATTGACAATGGAGAGTGGAAAACACATTTAATGGAAAGGGGAAAAGGAAAACAATGGATACATGAGAAACAATTATGTTTATTAGTTTTACAATCGAGTGTCAGACATGCGCATGCGCACACACGTGCACACACAAATGAGCGGCTGTGAGGAGCATATTACTGAACTGCACCGCTGGGCATTAAGAGTCAAATGCAGAACACATTGGAAAAGCTGACAACCGAACCGACAAACAAAGTGCCTGTCAAGCTGTTGCTAAGGAAGTGAAATCACATTTTCCTTGGATACAGCCCAATGAGTACGGCTGAAGTGTGAAGTAATAAGAGAATTAATGTTGAGCTTCTGTGTGCAGTAGCCAAGCAAGTGTCAACATACACACACAAGCCAGGTCTTTAAATATCTGCAATAAAACATAACCCCCCATCTCTGGCAATGATAGTAAATCTAACTCACTATGAAATAATACACTTTTTTATGTTCCTTCTGATTGTTGCAATATGGCTAGGAAGGCAGATTTTACAAAAACATGTTATTAATCCAATAATGTTCAAAGTTAATTTTTTCATTTTGTATTATATGCTGACATTGTTTAGATCAATGGCAAGTGACCTATTTGACAGCAGAAATTTGTTTCATATGAGATATTCCGTGCAAAGTACAGGGCGGGGTATGAAATGATAAAACAGACACAGTTTCTGGTGATAAGGAAATAAGCTCTCTTAACTCAAACACACTCCTATGTGAATGCACTCTGTTTTGAATGGCAAAGCAAAGTGGCCATTGAAGCAAAATAACGTATGATCACCAATCTCTTTTCATTTATATATGAGATTTATAAGTCAATCCTCATGTATCTGACCTAACCTGATCTCCACTGTGAAGGTCTTCCAGTTTACCTCTTTGAATGACAAATACACACTACTGCCTCCCGGTGGTATAATGAGTTATTTTCTTTTACACAGGTGCAAATGTACGTCACAATTGACCATCCGGTTTTGTCTTTGCAGTATGTTTATGGTGCAACTTTTTTGCAGATAAAAAGTTGATGCAGCAGTCTGCAGCTGTTATCTGTGCTAATTATTTGATGTCTCTGTGTCTGTGGGTCTGAAAAGCCAATCTGCTTTGCTTCATTATGATGACGTTGTTGAACAAGGGTTAATATTGTGATTAATCTGGAAATAAGTTAGCAAGTAAAGGGTTATGACTGATGTCTGAGCAAAGCATAGCTGTGCAGCAATTCCCATTAAGTCATCCAACACTCAGACTAACTAACAACCTTTTCTTCAGTGATTCAAATAATTTTAAACCTTGCTAAAACAGCTTGGATTGCTGACTCAAAATGCAATGTGTTCCTTCTGTAACAAGACGTGTGTCATACCTGACAGTTGAGTCGGAAGACCCGGTGACGATGACCCTCTCATCGTACTGCAGACACAACACTGAGCCTGTGTGACCGGTCAGTATCTTCAGACACTCCAGAGACTGCTTATCCCAGATCTATGAGGAGACGAGGACAGGAGAAGGAATAGAGAGAGGAGGACGCATGAAGCAGAGGGAGAGAGAGGTATCGACAGAGATGGACAAAGAGAAGGAGGAAAAATAAGTGGTTGTGAAAAGGTTGCAGATTTGGGTCATTCTAAGAATGGCCTATTCTCTCAGCAGTGTTCATGCCCCATTTCCCCACTGCTGTGTTAAGCTCTATGTGTACGTAAGAGCCATTCAGCTCTTTCCTGGGTGTGCGTCAGCCTCCTCCAGAACAATATGAAGGCAAATCCACTCTTCTTTTCCCTCCATCCTCTCCTCCTCCTCATCATCTTCTACTCTCCTCCCCTTCCAGGCAGACAGATAAATGGAAAACACAACGGGTCTGGAGCTGAGCCCTTTTATCCTGTAATTCACTTGTGTTCTGTCTCAGTGTCTGCTGGTTTAGCTCAGCGCCATAGACAATAAGACGATAAGCCATACTGAGCCAGAAGAAAAGATTCAATCCATAAATATACAAGCCCAGGTTGGAGGAAAACAACCACACACACAGCATGCATGTCTTTCTCACAGCCAACACTTTTGGCTCTCTTCACCACTGATGCTTAAATGCACAAATGGGATCGATGTTAATTACTTCTACATGCCAGTGTGGGCCAGCAGGGCAGATTCATACATGTCTACTGTTCAGTTTTCACTGCCCCGCTAGGAGGAAAAAACAAGAAATTAAACTTGAAAATATTCTCAAGCATAGCCTCAGCAACAGTCCGTTGAATATATTTGTATTTGGTGTATTGATATTCCAGCCTGCACGTTGTCATATTTATTCTTATTAGCAAACTCAAATGTGACTTAAACATTGAGTCAAATACATCAGTTCTGAGCAGCTAAATTATTTAGCCCTGACAAAAGATTCACAAAGTGTAACTATGGTACTTTACATTTCACATAAACAAATGCATTTATCGCTGATAATCCCCATTTTAAAAATGTAAACTTAAGCATTGGGATGCTTCAGCCTGTTGCAGTCCGTGTCTCATTTGTACATTAAAGCAACTTCTTATATGTCCACTGTACATATCTCTGAGATAGTTCTGAACCTGACAGCTCAGAAAAAAATGGGTGGTAGGGCACAAGGGCAAAAGGGAACCAGTTCATAAGTTTACAGAGCTCAGACCTTTCTTGATGCTCAATAAGCACGTACCTTTATGGAATTGTCTCTAAGGCCACTGATGATCTTGTCATCGTCGTACTGGAGACAATAAACCCCTTTACTGTTTTCTGAGCGACACTGAATCCTCTGCAAATTGTGTCTGCCACATCGCCAGTTAGCCTCAATAGTCTGAGGAAAGGAGGAGAAACAATGAGAGGGACATACGGACACAGAGGACAACCAATGACAGAAAGAGAAGCACTGTAATTGATGGGGGCAAATTTCATGTGATATAATGTTATTAGATGGTATAGAAAAATATGTGAGATCCAGTGAGGTGAAAAGTGGTCATCACACTGATTTGACTGGAATAAACCAACCAATTTAACTCAACTTAAACAATAAGCTGTATGCAACATTTTGAGTGGATCAACTTTGGAAGGGTTATGCAGTGTGAAGAAACTTGACACATCTTGAAACATGACTGTTAAATTAACCAATGGGATATGTAGTCAAATTACACTTCCCCTTTTTTTTTTCAAGGTCAAAAGATAAGCCATGTGCCACATTTCAGATGCATATAAGCCATAAAAGTAAAACATTCATGATGTCATTTTCAAATGTGTGTAGGATAGGCATATATAAGCATTATGCTTCTGCCTATGCCTTTTCAGTCACTACCTTATTTGTACTGTATGAACCAACTGTATTTCTCGTACTGTAAGATGACTGAATAAATGTACTATTTCTATTATTACTATTTATGAGAGTCAAGGTGAACCACCTAATGTTTCCAAGAGTTTTGGGGGCATTATAAAAATTGCCTTGCCAACAGTACAGTGATATTCTAAGTGATTTCTACACAAAAATACTAAGATCGAAAAAAATGTATCCAGTTAATACTGAATTCCACCTCACTCTTTCTTACCTCTATGTCTTGGATGATCTTGGGATAAAGGGAGTGGTAGTAGGAGTTGGGTGGGACTTCTGATGTGCGGTTCTTGAACAGATATTTCTCCCTAGGGCAAGAAAAATATTAAATTGACATCTGCTTTGTATTCAATGGATTTTTTTTCACTTTTATAGGCACTAAAAACCAACCAGGTTTAACTTTATGTCCTCAACCTCTCTTTAGTTCTACGGTACAAATCAAAAACTAGAATAGCAACAAGCACGCTGAAAACAGGCAGTTAACCTTTATCATCAGAGAGTACCCTACTAGTTTTGGAGTGTCAGCCATTTTTAGATCTAAAAGACAGCTAACCCTGTTTTTGTGTTAATGGGTCTATGTCCATTTCTTACCACTGGTGTCTCTCAGACAGGCCTTTCCAGAGAGGGTCGGTACGGACCATGCGTTCAATGAGCTTCTTCCACAGCATACCCTCAGAGATAACCCTCTGCCACTCCTTACACACAAGCTCTGCTGAGCATAGTGAGCGTGCATCCAGGAAAGACAGGATGTTCTCCGCTATGTGATCCAAGCCTTGGGCTGGAGGGAGGAAGAGACGGGGTGACTGACTGCTTGCTGGAAAAACTTATAGGATCTCATCTAGTAGGTTTATCCGTGCCTTGGGATCATTATACTCACATTCTATTTTTCAGAAGTAATCTGTTTATTGTTTTTATTTCAGATATTCAAGCTAGCCATACAAATTGAAGCCAATAATACAAACACCAGACTAAACAATGTTTAGCTTTTCAAACTTACTGTAATTTTAGCCTATTTGTTGTTGCTTTGTTTTTCGGAAGAGGGCCTCATTTACCCCAAACTACACAACTGTGTTTATGCAACAGGAAACAGCTTTGGTCAAAAAGTAACTTATTCGTAATCTGCTCCTTTGACAAAATCAGGTCTTTCAAGGGAATGAGTAAACATTTAAAAGGTGAGTAATGTCTGCGCCTAACTGAACAGTCACTCTTTGGTTATAAAGATTGAGCTTACACTGGAGTTTTCTCTGCTCAATAATAGATTAAAATCTGTATTTGTACCTGGCAGCGCAGTGATGAAGTCCCTCTGCAGCATGGGTTTGAGGTAGGAGTTGATGTGGCCGTGCTGGTAGTGGCACATACGGGAGATCAGGCGCTCGACAAACTCCACCTGGTCGGCCTCCGACCACTGGTCAAACAGGGCGATGCAGTGTTCCTTCTCCTTCTCATAGTTTCCCTCTGACGGACGCTTGCGGGACCCCACAACAGGACCGTTGCTAAGCTGTAAAGATCAGGGGAACATGAAGATTTATTAAATGTTTACATACTCAATATTTGTGTGAGAAAAGTTTGGGGCATTCATGTTAAGAAAACCACTGAAGATGTGGGACTCTCCCAATTTTTGCTTGACACAGGGATATCTTTCAGTTTATAGGTAAATGTGCTAGATGAAAACTAATGAACTTAGTCACTTTCTTGCTGAAAGTTTGTTGAGAGAATTGATACGACTGTCCTGTCAGCCAGCAGCTAGTTAGCTTGGCTTGGCTTAGCATAAAGGAAGTATTAGTATTAAAAATACAAAAATACACACAATCTTAAACACAAATTTCAAATCTGTTGGTTGTTCATAACTTAAATTTGTTCGTTAGATTAAAATAGGGACTGAGGCAGAATATTGCCGTATCAGGCTTTAAGGCAGAATGTGTGCAGGATCAAGAGGAGGCTCTTAATGTTGCAGAAAACATTAACTTAAAAATCAATGTTTATCGCTAATGGTTAAATCTCATTAAACTGATAGCAGGCCACAATTGTGGGGGTGTATGCGTGGTATTAGGAAAAAAGTATTTTTTTAAAAAATGTCGATTTTAATGGCTTGTCAACATCAGTGTGATGTTTTTACAAAGGTTTTTATTAAATGCCTAAAAATAGTTTTATTATAGAGGGTATCGAGGTAATTTATTTATCATTGTACAACCCTATGTTGTACAATGAGATGAAATCTGTGTCTCTACATGCTACACACACTGAATATATAAACAGAAAAGAATAGAAATAAAAAAGAAAATTAAATTCAGCAATATATACACATACCTTCAGATCTATAGACAAAGACAAACTCACAATGCATAGATATAATGTTCTACATTTTTCTGAAAAAGCATGTTTGAGCATGTCAACAGCAGGACCAAGATAATGAGGACAAAATGGTCAACATCTGACAAACATTGTTAAACAGAGTCTGCCTCTCTTCTTCCTGATGGAGTCCTGTGCTCTGTCTGCTTTCAGAGTGCAACAACTTAATCTGGGATGTTGTGGTGTAGACAGGTCACTGCAAATATGTGGGCATGGCTGTTCCTGATTTTCCATAGCCTGACCAGCAAGTGTCTCATTTTGCTCCTTTTATTTTCTTGGGAATAGACATTAGCAAGGAGCAGTCATAAATCCTGGCTGGGTAGTCAAAAGGTGCAGTGGGCAGTGATCGTCTCAAGAATCAGCTACTCATAATCTAAAACCCTGCACTTCCCTTTTCAGTGCTGACTGCTTTATTTCTTCTCACAGTTACCACATGTGCAAATAAGCTGGAAAAAGCAGCAGGTTAAAAGACAAAATGTAGCATTTCTGAAGGATATACCAGCCACTGTATCTGCATGTGAGCTGTTGTGACAAAAAACTTTAAGTGAATTCCTAATACTTACAAATACCAAAAAGTTGCATTTTACATGGTTAAAAATTCAATTTTCTTACATTTCCATGCACACGACACATATGTCAAAACATTGAATGTTTTGTGTCATGTGCAGCATAAACAATTTTCAAAAACTGTATATTTTTTTGTGGTGATGGATACACAGATGTTAAACACATATACATACACACCTTGAGAACTGTATTCTTCTTTGGCGACAGATCGTCCACTAGGTTCTGTGACTCCATCCCTGATGTGTTCTGTAGAGAAAAGGAAACAAAACAAAGAGAAGGTGTGGGTTACTGTTCTGATCTCTTTGCATCTCTGTTAAAGGCGCTGTGAGAGCCAGGGCAGCGGTATGGACAGCGCTGGACACAAGAGTGCCACAAACACAGCCAAGGAAGGGTAACCATCATGACTTCTGAGGCGTGCACGCACAAACATCCGTGCATACACACACATATGATGTGAAAAAACTGAGCACTGCAACAAAGGGAATCTTATTTGCTTGCTTGTCTGTGATGTGGGCTAAGTAGTCTGGACAGGAAATTAAACTGCAGCATCTTGGGTATGTCACTGGCAGCAGCTCAGGCATGAATGCAATGAAACTAAAATCAGATAGTGGTCTTACAGCATACACAGAGGATTGTAAAAGAAAAAAACTGGGAGGTATCAAGATCGCACCCATGTCTAGCATGACTTAAGTCTCACAATGATCTGAAGGCTTTGCAAATAAATTGCAAACAAGTTAGAGAGACTCGGTTGATAGTTGTAAGGCTAAGGCACAAATCACTTATAAAAGTAACACAGTCAAAGGTTGACCATTAAGTCTTGCTTTCAACACTTAAATAATCAAATATACCAAAATAATAATAAAAAATTAAAAACAAATGGTTAATAACAGTTTTCATATAAATTATGTACTTCTTTGGAAGTCACTGACAGTCCGGCAGCAATACCATAATTTTTCATTCATAAGTACATTCATGCAAACCATCCTGAAGACCTGCTTTCTTTAACGGGCCTTGATGTTTACTGGTTTTAGTTGCTGAGAATAAGCTGAACTATTGATGTTAGGGGCCATCTTAAACCAGTGCATTTGTACACTACTAGCAAAATTAGCATATTCCTGAACTGAGACAGCTACTTTAAACGTACACTGCAAACTCTCCACAATCTTGTCAGAGCATAACTACAAGTAAATTATGGTGAAAGAGGACATTTGCAGGTTTACTCCAAAGTTTTCAATGTTTTTTCCTTAAAAATGTTCACACGCGGATTTGGGGAAATGGGATACACAAGGTTTTTAACCTGGGAGAGGATCGATCCTTCCACTGAGTCAATGTCACAATCATTAAAAATGGCCATGTTGATGTTTAAGTTGAGGTCTGCCTGTACATATTTTTTCAAAATCAGTTTGTGCTTCGAGAGGCAGAGGCAGGATCACTTTTGTTATCAAGTTATTATTTGCTAAGGAAAATTCTCTCAATTTACTGATCCGGATATTGCTCAGTGCGGTTATCCATCCATCTAAGGTGATGATGCTGCTGCTGCATGTGGAAAGCAAAACCAACAGAGATTTTCTCTGTCAGTGTTTGTTACTAACACAAACAAACAAACAAATGGTCAGGTATCAAGACCAAAGCAGACAGGACAAGAAGCCAGAATGGGGTTGCTGGTGTTGATGATCATGCAGAATAGAAGAAGAAAAGGAAGAAGAAGTAAAGACAGACGGACCAAGTTTGGCCAGGCAGGCAGGCAAGCAAGCATGTAGCCTCTCAGAGCTTGAAGGAAGACCCCCCACCTCGGCCCTCACACCTCCAGGTAGAAGGGGAAAAAAGGTTACTCCTCAATGCAGGGTTATTCTCTGGTACCCTCTGCATCCAAACGCATCTTCCTCAGAGTACTTAGGAGACTGTTTACTGTCAGCCTTACTTGATTGTAAAAGTCACCGGTTTTCATGACATGGCACAATCACTGTTTAACCCTTTTCATACTCTGGGGTCTAATTTAGATGCAAGACCTATGATTTGATATGACTATAAAGAAGTTAATTACAGTTTATAAAGCTACAATTCTGTTTCAGGTAAAGAGAGTTTGAGAACGCATCACCAGAGAAGAACCTGAGAGCAGTGTGCTTCTAACAGGGAGGAAAGGACAACGGAAGGTGAGGAGGTAGGAGGGTGAGGGGGTGAGAGGGTGCCGTCTGCACCGAGGGTGGTATGAGGAGTCGTGTGGAGTGGGCGAAGAAAAGTGAAGGGTGAGAAGATGGCAAGGGAGGAAGGGAAGGGAGAGGAGGAGGAGCAGCAGAATTAAGAGGAGAGAGGCAGAACCTGGTTGTGAGCCCGGGTGGAGGGGATGCTCTGCAGGCACCTGAGTGCACACAAACTCTCAGCCACCGAGGAGCAGCCCAGCCAGAGAGAGCGAGGCACAGAGCACTGTGTGAAAGAGAGAGAGGAAGGGAGGAAGGGAGGAGGAGAACGAAGTGGAAAGGGTGAGGGAGGAAGAGAAAGGGAAGAGCAAGAGACCAGAGATGAGAAGTAAAGGAAAAGTAGAGAGGGGTTGATGAGGGAATTTGGTAGGAGGAAACCAAAGGAGATGAGTGAATGGATGTATCAATGAATGGACAGGTGGAAGCAAGTAGTGAGGAGTTGGTGAGGAACAGGACAGGTGGAGTGAGAAAAAGTGTGAGGATTCAAAAATAATGGAAAAGTAAACAAGGTTTGGTGGGTTGAAATTGAGAGTAGGTGGGTGTGTAACCATCAAAAGTGAGGAGAGAAAAAGAGGGGAGGAGGTGGGGGATAGTAAGGGGAAAAACCAGTATTAGAGCTACACACACATTGGCACAGTGAGCGCAGGAACACACACCCCTTCACACACAAAATACAGACTGATAAACATACACACAGAAGCATTATTAGACATGAACTGGAAGGGGATAGGTAGAGGAGAGGGAGGGGCAATGGGATTAATTGTCAATTATTGTTGCTATTGATTTGACAGAAACCCCACCCGCTGTTCTGCCATCCCCATTCTCATGAGTGGTTAGTGAATAACACTGTGACAAAAAATAAAATCAAATCAAATACACAGACACAATCCAGGTGAAATCCAAAATTTTGGTTGGCCAGTAAGATTATAGTCCTCAAACCCTGAACAAGTGTAAAATAATCAGTATATATTGAAAATACTGAAGAATGATATATGTGATCATTCCTCAGTGAGAGGTTTAAATTCAGTAAGTCCTTGGACTAGATACATATTTGTCTAGTATAATATTCAGCATACAATAATGACTTAATAATCCCTTTTTTGTGTTTAATTCTTTTTCTTCGGCTGTGAAAGCAGTTTGGTAACTTAATGCTTTCAGGATTTCTTCTTATTTAAACTTTAAGAGCAAAATAAAAGTTTAGCTGTCAAAAGTTCTATACTGATTTGACTGTAAAGATTTTGAAAATTAAAATACCCTTTCAAAGTCGGATGGTGAGCATTGTTACTTTCTTAACGTATACTCTATTTCTCTTAACAGGAGTTATCTACGTCCGTTCAATACACCTAAAAGTCCAAATCTGGTGTGCGAGGCTACACTGATCAGTTTCCTTTAAAAGTAAATATAATCTGCTTACATAGGCAAGGTCGTGTCACACAGGGTACATATGATGCGGTTATTTTAATAAACAGACTAAAATATTACTTTCTTGACCTACTATCAACGTCATTTGTACTGCGATTCCATTAATGTGTTAGAGAGACTGGTAGCTATGTGGTATTTCTGATAGGGAGAATGAAGAGCTGCCACCGTAATATAAACTGTAATTTAAATGTAATAACGTGTAAGTTCAGCGACAAAACACATTTGTGCCTTGATCGACTTCTTCCTCAACGATCACTTTGACCCTTGTAATGTTAATGTCACAAAGCTCTTCGTAGGCTAATGTTAGCCTAGAGGGCTAGCTTGACAAGAGCTGTTACTTGCGGCCAAATCGGATCGTTTATAGAGAAAACTCAGATTGTAATGTTTGGTTATATTTCGTGTTACTGATGACCTTCTACCACTCCGATTAAATAACTGTTTTGGTTTGGTGATAGTGTCAAGTATACGTAGCAATTTAGCATTCTAGCTATTCAGCTAATTGCTAACTCGCTAATCGTGGTAACGCTATGTGAATGAAAAGGCAATACACTTCCTTCTACGCACTTTGAAAATATAAACAGATAAGCAGCGCGTTGTTACGATATTAGCTACCCTCCTATGTATAACGGAATAAGTTCGACAGTTCTATACATCTTTTACTACGTAAGCTGTCGTGATATAAACTAAATAATATAAACATACCCGTAAATTGACGTGGTTCATCGCCTTCTAGCCTGTGTTAGCTGGATGGCTAAGTACCAGACAGGGCCCAGTTAAAGTGGCGCAGCGTCACCGCAGTGAACGCTACCCCGAGAATCCTCGGCTGTCTTCGTCCGAAGACTGAACATCAACCTTTAAATTTCCCCGCTGATCACTAACTTTGTCCAAAACAACATACGTTTTACATTTACCAGATGTTGACGTAAATGTCTTGTTTCTCAATCCGACCAGTATGCGGAGCTTTCTTAGAAAAATGTATCGATAATTTCAGGCCCTCCCTCTGATTTCTGGTCCCCCCTCCTTTCTCCTCCACCTCTCCCGACAAGCCGCTTCAGCCCGTTCCTGCCGTCGAATCGAGCGTCGGCGCCTCACAAGATAAAGGTATGATACTGAACACTTTCGATGTTCAGGATGCCAAAGTGAAAGGAATCTTACCATCAGTTCCAACGTTTTGTCCTCCATCTCCGGCTCCATGTTGACGATCCCCCCCGAAACTCGCTCTGAAAATGGAAACCCAGCCCTGCGTCGGCGGCCCGCAAATGCAGAGACGTCATTCACTCCGCTCAACCACACAGCTTTGGTAGGGCAGTGTCAAAAGGGTGGGTGGGGGATGGGAACGCCCATGGTATGAAAGAGCGCTCAGATTGGACGGATTTTGTCAAAGGGGGAGTAGTTTCACAGCTTTGCCTTTTATTGATTGGCCAACTGTGCTACCAAGGCTTCCCCGGTGACTCCCCCAAACAAAAGGGCAAATGGATGAAGATGCTGTTGCTATCCTGAAGAGGAATACACTAAGGGAAAATCAATCATCCGCATAGCTTTGCTGTAGCATGCTGCAGGATGTTGGCTATTTTAATATCATGTGTGAATAAAGGAAATTATAAATCCGTCTTCATAAAATGGAAACATAAATTGTGACTTGAGTATGTATAGTCCTGTGTTCCTGCCGCTTTGTCATAATATGATCAAATACGCTCTTTGTAAGAGGTTTGGGTTCTTTACATTTCAATCAGGCTTTGTTCAGTTATCCAGGAAACTCAGTTAGCCAGGCGCGCCGGCACAACTTCAAGTTAGTCATCCTTTACCTTAGTTCACCTTTGCTGACGCTGTCCCATGAATCCCACAGGGATTTGAGAAATAAGGCTGACGGTGTGTCTGAATAACTCATGCCTTGAAGTCCCAGAACTCAAATGTTACCTTTACAAGATATTCTTAATGCTGTAATGCAGGATGTTTTGTTTACTTCAACAACATTCAGTGCATATTCAGAGAATTCACCAAAACAAGCTCCTTAATACAGTTTTACCACTTTAGCTTCTCCATCAAATACATTAGTATTTTAAGAAAAAAATGATGTAATTTTTGTAAAATCAACATAAGCATTCTACAAGTTCTTGTTTTTTTTCCCACCATTTATCCAAGGAGATTAAAAACTCATATGTTAATTTATAAATAGAGGTAAACAAATTTAAACTAAAACAATTCAATGTGTTATAGGTGGGATCTTGTTATTCAGATTCAGATTTTAAATGTCTGTGAATTTATTTTTTTCAGAATTCATGATATCAAGGGAGGTAGGGAGGAGTATCTATAGCCAAGAGGTTTGTTACCTTTGCTTACTGCAGTGTAAAATTAATTCAGTTTCAACAGAGGAGGTGGATCCCGATGAACCAAGTGGACAATTGAATCCCCTAACAGCAGCCATGCAAACTTATTAGTCACACATGACTTACCACAATATATTCATTCAAAGTCAGAAAAGCAAAGAAAAGGTTTGCCTTTCCAGGAACCGGACAGACACAGCACATGATTGAGACCACAGCAGATGAGGAGGTAGCAATGGTTTTCAGCAGTTCAAATTTAATACTTTGTCCCCCTTTCTCTACAGAAACCCAGGTAAAAAAAATCCCCCACTCTCATAAAATACAACAGCAGCAGTTACCAGTAAAAAAATGAATTGAAAAAAAAAAGAGAGAGAAAGCATTGAAGGGAGAAGAGAGAGCGGGTAGGGACATGAGGACAGAAAGGAAAATATATTTTCTATATGTGAGGAGTGAGTCCAAAGTTCATCTTCAGACTGGGTTAAGGGCAGCGAGGAATCTGGGAACTTGCTGTTGTGTTCATTCAAAATGGAGGGGAGAAAAAAAAAAAAGAACAAAAATGAGTCGAGTCCAATCCAACTAGGGGAAGGAACCAGCACTCTAAGGCAGGGATTTATTCAGGAAGGGCTTTCTCCCTCTCTGGATGAAAGAAAATCTCACTCCTCTTCAGCCTGTGTGATGTACTTTGTCTTGTGTACAGATGAAATGTATGTGCAAGTTTGTGTATGCAACAGGTAAATTGGAAGGTGTGTCTGTCATATATATGGTCAACACAGTTGCACCTCTCATTTGCTGCAAGAGAGGTGGCATTTTTCTTTCCTTATTTCTTCATTCATTCCTTTGCTTCTTTTTTTCTCCCAATTATCAGTCCCCGACTACCTAGTAGTCATCCAAATCAAAGAACTCATCGTCCTCTCCTTGGTACTCCATGCCCTGGAAATCCACCCTGTACCGCAGGATACCTGTGGAACACGAAGATGATGGATTAACAAGAGTCATATGATGGCTGGCTAGTTTATGTCATGTTTGATTAGATTGTGGCAGAAGTAAAAGAAATGTGTATTAGGACAAGATTATCCTAATTAGCTTTTGTAGGGGCGGTGGAATTTGTGTCTAAAAAGCATAAATTCTTAAAATCTCTTATTTTTTTCCAATTTAAGTGTTTCAAATGGAAATACAAAAAAAAACCATATTTTGAATTTGCTGAACAAACATACCGATAGAACTTTTTCAATTAAAGAAAAGGATTAAATTACACATCAGAATGTTTCTGGTCTTATCCCTAAGCAAAACCATTAGAAATATATCCTATTTAAATGTTTTGATGTTTTATGCTTCTTTTGTTTTAAATTAAGACACCAATAGGCTGGCAAGTTGAGTTGTATACACTTTAAAGACAAATGTTTGAAACAAAATTCAAACACCTGGAAAAGAAAGAGTAATGTTTAAGTTTTTAAACAACAACATTTATAGTGCCTACAAGTTCATGACAGGGATAACAACTTGTGGTGCACAGTACAAAAACCTTTGGAGTTTTGAGTGCTTTTGATTTGCATTTACAATGATGAATTTCTTAACCCCCTCCATTCATATTGTGTTGTCAAAGAAAAACTCAAAATGATGGCCAAAAGCTGGAGAAAAGATGAATTGAGGATAAAAAAAAACCAGAACAGACCTGGAACAGTCTGTGCTGGCTACCGCATCAAAACTCCTATCAAGTGGCCTAAATACAAGTAGTCTGACTAGTTAAAGTGCTAAAGTCCATTACTTTACCCTGCTTATAGCCAAGGTTATAAGAGGTTATGTTGCACAAACAGTTAGCTCTTACAAGTGGTTTGAAATGACATATTTTAAAAATTATCCACAGGTGTAAATACTTCAAAGTCTATGGCCTTACGTGACATGGGTTAAGTTGCAGATTATTATTAGCTTATGACATTCTTGTAATCATATTGCCTAGGCTATTATTGTTTAATTGCAAATAATCTCAGCATAAAAATTAATTTAGGTAGCACAGCTTGTATGTGGTCTGTAATATATTTTTAAAACATCATGCAAAGCTATTGTGTGGCTTATTTTGGCCTATTCCAGGTTAAGTAAAAAAAGGAGTAAGGGAGTAAGGTGCCCGTTATATTTTGTCCATAGACACTTCAGCAAGGCTGGGTACCAGTGAAAAACTTGGAGGCTTATACAAGATCCCTCTAGTTGAAGAACATCTACTTATTGAGCCAGAAAAAAAACTTGAATGAAATAGAACTACACATATCCTCCACTTTTTTCTAACTTGATCTTGTACAAATGCACTTTGCAAATATTATGTACTCCATCATAAGCAAGAATATACTCACCACCGATGCCTCCAAAGCCCTTGACAAACTGGGACCCTTCCTGGCTCTTGTCTGTGACTATCTCCAACGTGGCTCCAAATTTTTTGTAGTTGTTGGCAAACCACTCCAGCAGTGGCATGCTTTCGATCAGCTCATGTTCCTGTCCCGTCTAAAAACACAGTTAGAGTCAGGAACACATGGCACAATGAATGATGAGTATCTTAAATCACAGAGATGCCTTTCTTTTTGTGGTGCTTACCTCCTTGTCTGTAAAGTGAGACTTGTCTTTCTCCTGCTCTGGCGTTAGGTACAAAGTCTTTTCATCTGAAAATCAAAAGGACATGAGGCTTATAACACTGTAACATGGTACTTACTGTCTTGTTTTTCAGCTATGGTAGATGTAATATTGTGGTGTACCGTTCTCTGCTCCATTGCTCTCTGCCCCATGCACACGTAGAATGTAGCGCATGGTGTCTAAGTTCTCATAGACTATGAGGATCTCAACTGCTCCCATTTCCAGGGCTTTGAGTGTGTCCTCCACACCAAAGCAGTACTTCCCCGTGTCCTGGCTGATCTCATCAAAGTACCGCCCTACAGAGAAGGACAACTATTGAGAATCTCTGCAAATGAATACTTTTGATGTCTTTAACTGTAAGTGGTGACGCCTTACAGTTAAAGTTAAACAGTTTTTATAGTGTGCCAACATAACAACTCACCTATGAGCTTCTTCTCCTGGATGAACTTGACATTAGAGAGAACTTCTGCTGAGAGCTCAATAGCCTGGTTGAAACCATTTTCTCCTCCATAAGAGATATCCACCAGCTTCAGAACCTTAGCCTGTAACCTCTGTCAAAAAACAAACACACACACATAGGTTAAACTCACTACACAAATATCCACACAGGCATTAAATAATGTATTTAGAAACACACTAAATAAGAAGAGCTATTTTACTATTCCTCCAAAACGGAGAACTGCAGAAACTGGAATTACTGCACTGCAATTGTATGTCTTTATGAACCAGTCAACTGGCAGTTTGCATCTATGTCTGTCCAGACTCATAATATATATAGTTGAGACTTTGAAGGAATTTAGGAATGTTTTTTCCTGCCTCAAAGTGCCAGCTAGTGGTTGTGAGTTTTGTGTGTGCCATCTTAAACTTTAAGTCTAAATTGCTTCGTGCAAAGTTTCTGAATTGTTTTAACAGTCATTCCCATTCCCATTAACCAAGTATTGATATATTTCACGATAAACACTTTACTGGAACTGCTTTTTATCAGAACACACGCAGACTTACTGGGTCAAACATGTCAGACTGGCTGAGCTCAGTCTTAAAGTCGGCAGAGCCAGCCAAGACCATTCCCGCCACATTTACTTTGTCGTTGGACACAAAAAGCTGGACAGCCGTCTCAGCCACTTTTCTCACATAGTTGTGTCTCTTTTCCATTCTCAGACGAGCAAAACGCAGAGCAGACTGCCCTCCTCTGCCTAAAAGAAAGATAAAGACAAGAAACAAAATCTTTATAATGTTTCATCAACTGAGTGAGGATAATATTTAATTTATTCTCTTAAGAATCCTCTCTATGCAGCTGAAAATATTTCAAAGTTCTGTGTTGTGTGAGCATTATGGATAAGTACCGTGCTTCTTAGGTAGGTCCACAGTGAACTTGTGTAGCACCTCCCTGGTGTTGCCCTGCAGTGTGCCAAACAATGCCCCACTACCGTCGATCACAATAAAACCAAACTTACTGTCATCAGAGAGCAGGGCTGTTAATGCCTGTGTAAGGGGTGACACAGAGGAAGGATGCATGATAAGAATTTGACAGAAAGAAGGAGTAACACTGACACCAAAGATTATGTCCCATTAACCTTCTCTACATGAACTTAAAAACCCAGAAAAAACCCTCACCTCAGTGTGGAACTTGTTGTCGCAGAGGTACAGGGAGGTGTTGATTGGCTTAAAAGGCTCAAAGTCGATATTGACTTTCTTCTCTTTACCTTCCTCTGTCACAATGGTGCCACAGTACACGACCAAACCATTGGGTGGCACTGGCGAGAGAGAAAAAGTCAGAGGCAAACAGATTAGACCAGTAGCTCTCTGCCTTTGTAGGGCAGCAACCCTTTGTCCATTATCAAGGTCCCTTACTGCTACTTTAAGTGTCATTGTTCACCGGAGAGCAGCTCATCAGTAATGTCATGAAGAAGATTTCTTATTTATTGTTCAGGTGATAAATAAGAGCAGCTTACCAAGGAAAAAGTTTGAGACTGCTGTTGTAACTGAGATCACCTTTTTCAACTGTGGGAAATGAGCTGTTTCCTGTCTATGCTCTGCCTTTTTAGATTCAGTCTGAAGATGTAACTGTGGATGGCTGGACCATACTAGCTTCATTTCCTTGGAGCTTTAACATGACTGTGTGCATCTTTTAAACATTAGGTACGATATTTTGATGTGGGGAATTGATAGGCCTATGTTTCAAGTACAACTGGGCAGTTAAAAAATTAAGATTAGCGAACAGATGAAACTGTTTTAAAATATTTCAAAACATATTTCTAGCTTCTAAACGCCCCAGAGGAAGGAAGCTGTACGCCCACTGAGAAGCTAACAGATACATAGGCAACGTATAGGCACGTGTCTAGAGGAGAAACCGCTACATTAAGTGTTCTGGAATATGTCACTGCAAGTGTTGCTCCCAGTCTCCTGAAAAGCCATGACACTATGTGACAAAATGCTTAAAGCGAACAAGAAATGTTTTTTTTTTACAGTGATGTATGATATGTGGTATATGCACCAACGATGCAATGCCTAATTCACTTCCTTCTCTCATGCTTATAACAGCCTGCTTTTCAATTTTTAAAATCTAACGACCACATCTTATGATTGTTAAATACTGCCCTTTTATTTAATAGGTAGCTTTCAGCTTCTTTCATTAATTGAAAAAACATGTGATGAGGAAGAGTTTGGAAAAATCCTGAGCAAAAAGAATTGGAGACATTATAATGAGCTAGATCTACTCTGACTAAAACTTTTTTCATGTTTATAAATGTGGACTTAACTATCGACAAGAAGAAAAAAGACAAATTTTTCCTATAAATGTTTTTTAAGCTGCTTCTTTCTCTGATGTCACATTTAATACTACATTTGACTATTTATCTGGACTTTACAGAGAATACAAGGAAGTGTTTTAAGAGCCATCCTAATTCAATTTATTTCTGTCAGGCTAACCCAGAAAAACAAAACCCCACATGCAAGTCTGTAAGATTTTGTTTGGGTTTTCAACATCAACACATACCCTTGTTGTAGAGTTTTAGTCTTTGCTGTACAGAGGTGATGGCCCCAAGTACAGAGAGCCTGTTGACTCGACTCTTGATGTTGGAAGCAGTTCCAAACTCATCAGCCAACATCTTGGCCACTCTTGAAATCTGGTCCTTGGGAGGGATGATCAGTGAGATCATACTGGTTCCATTACTGTAGAGGGAAATAAGATGTAATGTTAGTGCTGAGATTGACGACCCTAACCCTAAAACAACCAACAAGATGCTACAAAACATGATGTATAAGATTTCACTAGAAATATTAGCGCACTACAACTGTGAGTGAAACAGGCTCAACACCATAACAACATAATTCATATCTTTGTTTAAATGAATGCGACATGAAAGGATTATCCAGACAAACTTCTGAACTTTGATCACCTGGAACAACAACTTTAACCTGGTCGTTTTATTTTCTTCAATAAAACTCAAACTCTCACTCCCATCTCATTTTGTAAACACATAACCTCCCCTTGCAAAATATCACCTTGTCAAGGGCTGAAAGGTTGAGGGACAAACAGGGTGGGCTTTCAGTTACACAATATACAAACTCTGTCCTTGAAACTTAGGACTGAGTTCCCATTCCACTGGTCTACACTCTCTCTTCATTCACCTCCAATCGAGAGACAAAGCACCCCAGTACAGGCTGACACTGCACACACATACAAGCAGGTAGCAGCAGCTGGATGAATGTAGGGCAAATGGTCAACTGTGTGTGACATGGCAGGCGGTGGAGCACAGGACAGCAAATTCTGCGCAGCATTGAAACGACAAGCTGTCGCAGTGTAACGATAAGCTACCAGCCAGTGTAGCAACACCCACACTTTCCATATCGTGTTTGATCATGTAAGGCGGTCGAAATATTCCGTACCAACACAGGACTGATCTGGAATTCTTTTTAACAATCCGTTTTATAGCCGGTAAAGCTTTAACATTAACATAGCACTGAGCAGCTGCCATGAGGCAACGTTAACCGACTTCGTGGACTCTAGAGGTAATAAAGAAGTTCTACCATATGATCTATTAGGTATACAGGTCAGGGAAACGTGATTAGAAGTTGTTGAATGAGTCCAACGGAGCATGTGGACTTCCAACTGTAAGCTAGCCGGCCTTCCTTCCTCATCAACGTGCTTTCTTGTAAAAGACACCCGTGGCGGCCTCATTCTAAAGATGACGTCTATTAGCGGGTCTCATTAGCAACATGGCTAACAGTAACGTTACTAGCTTTCTTCCCGTTGAAGGACTTAGAGCAATATTCTGCGCAATGTCACCCATAACACATAAACAAAGACGAACCAAAACACACATTGCTTCAAAATTACCCAATGTTTCTAACCTCCAGACAGGCTAACTGCGACAGCGGTTAGCGCTTAGCAATTCAGAGGCTAGCAGCAAATGCTACACTAAGCTAAGTTAGCCATGCTAAGCTAACCACTCCCAAATTCGGCCCCTCATATCCGAACTCCAGCTGTTGCGGCGGTCAGGATTTACATCATCACCCAAAACAATACACCTTAGTAGGGTCTACCCGGCCAGTGCATCGACATTCAAATCGAATCCATTACTTACCCACGGGCAGCTTCCAAACTTTTGATCAGCTTCTTGATTTTCCATATCTCCACGTTCCTGTCCGCCGCGCTGGGGTCGTCCGCCATCTTTCTGCTGTAATCGCTTCAGCACCTGAAAAGACGTGGAAAAAGAAAAGCAAAACATATGCGGTGAACCAACGAGCGTCCAGACTGACCAATTTTCACGTTCATATTTAGCTGACAAAATATTGGTCCTGATTAGCTGGATTAGGTACCTCTCCGAACTAGTGGCGCGGCGTCCGTTAAGACACCTGACCAAAACTGGCAGCTGGACTGACCGTGAGAGAAAGACTTTACCCGGACTGTCTGTCAGTACAGTGCGTGGAGAATAACAGGCCTAGAGTTTACCAGGCCCTAGCGTCCACCCTATTCTTATCTAATACGACCTACTTTCACTCAGTTCTTCTGGAAACCAACCGCCAGCTTTTTGGATGTTAAGTATATATCGGCATAAATGGAGCCGCTACGGTACCTGCCTCGGACAACGCCGCTCCGCTCCGCTATCTATCCGCTGCGTTACGTCGAGTCGGCGATTCTAGGAGTGACGTTGCTCTCCCGACCGGTGTCTCTCTCCTCCACACGCTGCGCGTGGTGCTATCGATGGGGCTGACATGTGGGAGGTGGTTAGAGTTGTGGCGTTCACTTCCTGGAAACCACATAGAAACCAGTAACTGCCTTTGGCTAGTAAGTCAATCATGCAAATAGAAACAACGATTGGACAGAAGCTACAAACATCGTCACAGAAGGGCGGGTCTCCGTGTCTTTAGATCATGGGACTTGTAGTTATTGTGACTCAAGTCAGAGACTACGAATCAAATAACGGTTCCATTTTTTTTTTTCAACCAAGCTGTCCATTTTGTCTTGCTTTTGACAAAAAAATTTACTTTTAGCTGGGACTTTGTGTTGTTCTATATAATTAGTGTATTGTATTGCCGAAAGCACACTTGGCGCCATGACTTCCCTTAAATATTTAGTGAGAAGAGGGACATCTGCTGGCCTCATTGAAAACACGTTTGTCTGACTAAATCCACCTTCCAGCCAGACACTGCAAGCGCATCAGTTGTTGTCCATTTTTTTCTTTTCAACAGATTTAATTTACAGAATTTTGTATTTTGAATGTGATGTTAAATTCAGGCCCACATAATCAATGTTCAATATTTGTTATAATCCTCATGTTTTATGAGCAGTTCATAAACAAGGAGGAGGGATTGATTGTATTGACTAATTTTTCTGACAAAAATTTGGTTGTAGATAGTCTTGTGACATTTCAAGGTAGTTCATCACAACTGCTTTTTTTGACACAGAACCACTGTTCACTTTGGTCAATGGGACAACAAAAATTTCCATAATCTCCACCACCAGTTCACCTGCTCACCAACCAGATTTCAACCTTTAACTGCATCATTTTGAAAAGCAACAGTTTGATACATATATAGGTGTTTTCTTATGTATTATCCGGTCAAGTTCAACCATCCTTTTAGTCTATGAGTGTCGTAAGAATGTGGCTTCCAAAGTGCTGAGTGAGCAATTTCAGGTCAGATAAAGGTCAGCCGTCCAATTAGTGTAACTGGTGGTAAAGAAGCCTTTTCTATAGAGAAAAAAAAGGAAGAGAAAAAAGAAACTAGCAGGCTCGGTTCAGTAATTCAATTAACGTCTTTTGTTGCGGTTGATGATATAAATGCAAATTATGGACTGGACTCTGGATGAGTTATGTTTAAGCGTGAAATTGCAGTGTGAGTACAGTGTAAGTATAGTGTGGTTCTTACTAGGGGTTATATGTTGTTCTGCAAGGCATCAATTTCATGCTGAGCCTGGTAGGTCATATTTAGTGGAAATCAGTTTGACCTTTTGTCTCTCAGAGTTTTTTTCCTCAGTGGTGTGTGTTTTTTATGGGAGAAGAACAGTATATGTAAATGGAGATTAAAAAAACATTGCACATTTTGAACTCAACCTAAAACCATAAATATTTCCACTAAAAAGTTTACTCTTCACTGTTAGTGCTACATCTATGTTTAAAGTATATCGGCCACTTTACTTCATGTCCACAGTACTATCTTAGTACTGTCTGTCTGTGGACAATTTAGTAAAATTTGAGAGGCCAATATTGGTAAAGGGAGTTGCATATCTCTTCTTCTCCTCTTTGTCAATTACACTGTCAAGGAAGTTGAGTTGTGTAAACATTTGTTTTAGGATTATTTATTAATATATTTTTATTTTTCTAACACACATTTTTACTCTGAATAAACATATTGGGATTGAGGTCTGATGTCTAACCTCATTTTCTGTATTAGTAGGTTCGTTATAGAACATACTTACCTGATGATGGAGGCAGTGAGAGCCCAACCCACAAGTTAAAACTGAGTATATATAATGGGACAAAACAGATAGACAGACGAAAACAGACTTTGATGGAAAATCTACACAGAGGCATCATGCATTTTTGTTTTACCGGAAATAGCCGTGAAAGGGCCTATTCACATTTAGAACACTGGATGGCAGCATTGGCTAAGGACAAATGAACAGCTTTTACAGCTACTCATCTGTTTTATTAGTTGATGAAGAAGCATCACATCCCTGAAGCTTATGTTTTTTTTGTACAGCTCAATGGGATACTCAAAAGTCAGGTCTTGTTGCAAATTTATTGTTCTAATTGTGGCGTGCAGTTTGTTAAACTTTATTAGGTCGCCATATGCTGGATAATAGTCAGCGTCTTTAGTGAATTGTGATTGTTTCAATGAGAACAAACATCTGTTTGTGCATAAAGCAACAAGCTCAAGGATTATCCCTTTGGAATTACCCATCTCTGGTGAAATGGGGGAGTGGGTGGTGGTGGGTGGAGCTTCTGTCAGGATCTGGCACTCACACGATGGCTGCATCATGGAGAAAAAGCAATATGGCAATTCGTGCTACTGAGTGGTTCCAAAATTGTCCACCACTGGTATCAGCGCCAATTCATCACCTATTTTGACCATCAGAGCTGTAATGATCTGTCGCTTAAAAATAGATGGCGCTTGCTGTGCTGTGGATGGGAGCTGTGCTGAGCAAGGATGCTTTTTCTCATTCCACCTGGTCATCACACGTGAGCAGTGAACGTTGCTGGGCTGCTGAATTCTCAGCCTCTGTAGCTAAATAAGAAACTGTATTTTTTATTACAGCATTGCAGAGTACAGTTTTTAATAAAGCCTTTTTTTGACCTGATGTCATATTTTCTTGTGAAAGACATTCTAGCAATCCCAGCAGATTAAAAAATGTTTAAAGTTGTCTTAATTTGAGTTGGACCTAATTTCTGTTTTCAAGCTTTGTAGAATCTTCAAATTGACATTGTAGCAGTAATAATTCAAACTGGTAGTGTTTTTCAGGTGAAAATTTAGTGGATAAATCAACAAATAAACACAAATCATTAACTGTCAGTGATCATAACTTGGTGGCTTAATTCTTTCTCCTCATTTTTTATTTACAGTATATACCGCATGTGTATGTATGTATGTAAATCCCTTTCCAGCTTAATGTATTCTACAATTTTAGTAAAGCAATTTTGATACCAGAATTTAGCCTCTGTACATCTCCTCAAAAGTAGTGATTTATCTCCAACAGATGCTGAATTCTTTTAAGTTACTGAATCTGAGAATATTGTGTGTAGCTTTGTTTTAGAATTTCATATGGAAATCGAAAGCACAGTTCTGTAGAATTTGATGGAGGAGTTATTAAACCTTCATCAGTTATGATTGACTTATTTCCTCACAAAGCTATCTGCATGAGGTGTTCAATAAATGTGCACTCTATTGGCTGCCCTTTACAGAATGTCACACTATGTTCTGTATTTTACCAAGAGGGACCTTTAATGCCCTATGAAGGTATTGATGTCATAGTGACTGATAGTCTGTGAGGAGCTATCATCTCTGTATGCATGCATGTTTATGTGCATGTGTATGCATGTGTGTGGTGCACATGTGGGCAAATTATGGAGCATGTGACCCACAACACGTGCCCCAAAGGTTCGCAGGGCTCTATTTCCCCATCTGTGGCCATCTGCTTAAGTGGAGTTGAAGGGAGATAGAGAAAAGTGAAGGTGGAAAGAAAGACTCTTGGGGGAATTCAAGGACACAGTCTTGCTTGTCATCATTGAGAAATGTGAGTAGGGTAAAAAGACAGATGGAGTGAGGAAGCATCTAATCATACGCTTCCAGGAACAGGAAGGCAGCTACATAATCACAGGTTGTAAAACTTAGCAGAGGATCAACATCCCAGACCTGTTAAAGTTAGTCAGAAATGAAAAAGACTTAAAAATTAAACAAATCAAAGCTTTGTGTTACATGCTGCCCTGATAAACCTGCTGTCGCTTATATGTTAAAGCTCTGATGCACTCTCTTCCATGAAAACTTAATTTACTCTACAATGAGTGCAGTGCAGCTCTCAAATCAGATGAGGAAACCTTTGAACTCCTCAGAGGGAATTAAGCAGCACGCACTCTTTGCTGACTAGCTAATCTGTGACTCAGTATGCGTCTGTCTCTCAGGCTCTCTTTCTCTGGCCTCCATAGTTATAAAGAGGATCATATTCATCAGCACTTCAATAGCCTGCTTGTGACTTAAACCAATCTTCTTAGTAACTGCTGTATGAGAATGAGAATGTACAGCTGTTGGCGTCTGCCAGCCATCTGCTACACCGTTTTGAGTGTTTAGGTCTGGAAAATGTGCAAAGTTTTTGGGATTGTCGTGGCATGGGTGTTTGTGTGGGAATATGCATTTTTTTATTTTTTAAATCTTAGAGTGACATTCTTTCCAGACCCATGGCTCTCTTACTGCTCTTCACAGTGGCAGGAGATTTACGGATCTGCCTCCAACTATTAAGTAGATTAATCAGGAATGGGGAGTCGAGTTTGTCATAAATATAAATGAGGTCTTTTGAGGCGTAGGGCGAGACATGCTGCATGTCCAAACAGTTTAGGCTATTAGGAGTTTATCAGCGCAGTGGATTAAGACCGATAACCTCAATTTAGAGGCCAGGACACACAGTCAGTCTTAATGATACGTTGGAAAGGGGTTAAACCCAAAGGTAATATGGACCAGCTGGCCTGCCTGCACCACTCACTGACCCAGGGCAAAATCCAATTGTCTTTCACGCCTCAGGGAGCAAGGAGTTCAGTATACTTTGTGGTTTAAGTTAAATTGTATGCTTTTTTTGCCTTATTTATTTGCTAATGTAATGCAGATTAACAAGTAAGAATGGAGAAGCAACATTGCTTTAGCAAACGACGTGACATCAGTCAATTCTATCCTGATCGATAGTGTTGTATAATTGCCAACACATCCAGCTGTTAAACGTGGATGCCACCTATTAGACCCAAAAGAGTGATTAGCAGATGCCTCTCACATTAGTCTCACAGCTTGGTCAGGGTCTGATGGAATATCATGTTTGCCTGCAAGATATATATCAGAGAAACAGAAGGAGTGTACACATTTGCACATGCAGAACAATATATATTTGTGCACGCAAAGATGCACCCCATGCAGCTGTTCTGGAACATCTGTTTGATCAATGACTGCCACACACTGCAGTCCTTAATTCAATAACGTGTTTTTCTGGTTGTTGGCACAATTACCAAAGAAAGGAAATGTAAAAGGGATTCATGTAAGTCACATAAGATTGTTACAAATAAGTTTGGTGCTGTTTTTTTATTAAACTTATGCCACAAAAGAGTGACAGTGCAGAAACATTTACTGTGTTGATATCTTTGGGCACCAGACCTACTGAGATCTTAGCCGTCACTCCAAGGAAAAACAAATTTTCATACAGTGAGTCCTTTACATGCAGTAATCCATGCCATCACTCATGCAGCACAACTTTAAACCAGCCTGAATCATTATATCAGAGGCACCGCCATGACAACCTCACAGATAGGCAGATAAGGAAAGGGAGATGGGAAAAGGGAATGTAAAGGGAGAAAGATGGTGGAAAATTGATTTTCTTTGAGCTGCAATAATCAAACTGACCACAGAAAGGGCATTATCAGTACAACTGATTTAATACAGTGTATTAAGTAAAGACACAGGCGTGGTTGGTGAAGCAAGTTCTCTTTGAAGGATGATGATGGCAATAATTAAAAGCCGATGCCATTTGGATGGCATGAATACATCTCAGAGTGCAAGTACTCTCTCTCATATGCTTGACTCGCATTCACCCTAATATAAATGCATGAATGTGTGGGTTGTATTTTTAAAACGCTTTTTAAACTGCAGCCCTGTTTCTGTGTGTACCCAAATCAGTGCATGCAACCTACGTGTGTGGGAGTCTGCTCTGCTGCATGCAAAAGTGTTAGCTGTGCATAAATGTGTGTGCTGGCACATGTGGACTGCTGTTGCTGAAATGAGGACACTATACAGACAGCATAGACCAGTTACTTCAATTTATTCAGACAAACACTATGGTATGCTCACTGTAAAACTAAAACCATTTTAGCTCATATGAATTTTATTAGAACTGCAAAATTGAAAAAAAAATCTCTATATAAAATTTAACCCATATATATTGTACTTGCATGGGGAAAGCAAAAGGTCTCCTGCAACATTTTTTTTATAGCAAATGCTAAACATCAGCAGAAATAAAAAAACAACTTAAGACAGATGTGTTAAATGTTTTCATGCTTATTTATGGGTGTGTGCCTGTGGCTCCATCACCTTAGTCAGACTCCGAAGCTGAGAGAAGACAAATTGTAACATAACAGTGAGAATTCAGGTTATGTTCGTTTTCTGTATTTGTCTTTTAAATGAGTAAATCAATAACTCACATTTACAGATAAAAAAAGGGAAATCGATGGAATTGACTCAGAGAAAGAGAGGCGGTCGGAATAGATGACAGTGAGCTCTGGTTGGAGGTGAAAAGTGAGTGAAGAGAGAAGGTGGCTCGAAGGGAAAGAGATAAAAACATGAGATAGATGAGGAAGGGAGGAGTGTAAAATAGTAAAGTGGATAGTGGTGTTTCATTTTTTAAAAAGTTTCATGGCCCTTCTTAAAATTTAAAAACTTCAATTTTGTTTGACTAGCAGGAGGAGCAGGAAGAACCTTGCTGACTAAAAATTAGATTTTTTTTATATTTGAGGTTTAAATCATGACTCCTACAATTTAAAAATCCTCTCCTTTCAAAAATGAGTTTTTTATGTTTATATATTTAACCTGGACTGTACTGACTGTATCAGTGTAAAGTTTGTCACAAAGTTTGTCTCACTCTGTGGCTTGAACACATATATCTGAATCTCTCCTTTTTTTTAATGCTAAGGCAAGATATTTAGATTTTAACTGCTGCTGCACAGTCAACCTAGCATGAGCAGTGGTGGTGGGCGGGGCACAATGTCTGTGATCAATATATTTTTAAATGTGAGAAAAGGACTTTTTCTTTTCATCTAGGAAAACTGTATTAAACCAAGTTTAAATTATCATTACATACTTTAAAATGGGTATGGAGAGGAATTTTAAATGCAGGCAGCATTGTTGCCATTAATCAATTAATATATGGTGGGCACAACTGTTCATTTTTGTTGCAGGCTGCTACTCCAATTTGACAAAACAGGCAGTTTTTTCTGCTTGAACAAGAGCTGCATTTATATTAGCACTTTAATGCAAAGCACTTTACAATTTCCCTCTCATCCAAGCACACACTCCCACACTGATGGCAGCACGGACTCGAATCATTCATAGCAGTCCCGGCCTCAATGTCTTGCTGAAGGACACTTTAAAATGTGCAGCATTTTATTATGGGGCTCTATGAGGTTTGTCTTTTAGAGCCATACTTCAGTACCTTCAACAAACTCTAGGTCTGGCACTTTAATGTTTACATCTTGTTTTGACCTGTGATATTGGCGCTTAATAAAAGTGGCTGTTTATTTTTTATGTTTTTAAAGAGGTCAAAGGTTTTGACAGTCTCAAAAAATGTGGCAACAAAGTGCTGCTCTCCTTGCTGTGTGATCAGCTTTTTCATATTTTTGTTGACACATTTACTCTGAACTTTGGAGAAAAAAAGGAGCACAGTGCTGCACAGTGATGACAGCAGTGACTGAGGCAGCGTAAGTATCAACAAGATCAGCATCAAGACAAATTATTTTCCATCTGCACTGTGAAAAATGTATGTACAACTCGATCTGACCATCTGAACGTCAGTGACAGTGAAAATAATGTATCTTAAATCTTTCTGTTTCTTGGACTTTTTCCATCTTTCAAAATCCCCAAAAGAAAAAAATTACAAGCATCCTAGAGCGTGGGAGAGTGACAGTGATGCATCAGTGCCGAAGAACCCTAAAATGAGCCCAGCTATGAAATACAGGAAAGATTGAATGTCTTGTAAAGAGACAGAGAGCATAAACCAGAATCTGGCCTTCTTGAAGAAACATATGATATTTATGATAGTGTTTACAGTAAGTTAATATTTCAGCTTTACAAACTGAGACCTGAGCATCTGACCACGGCACACAGAGGGGGAAGAAATGACAGAACAAGGGTAAAAATAAAATGCAGAAAGAGGAGAGAGTGACAGAAGGGACGAAATCCATGTCATATCACATTTTATGTTTCGGCAGGGTTAAGAGGTACAAGACAGCAGCAAAATAAAAGAGTCTGTTCTGTAATTATGAAGCACCGTTTAGACTGTGGGCTCACCAAAATTGCTTGAATTGCCTCATCTGTGCTAAGAGAAAATAGGTTTCTGGTTGGATTATGGTGGAGTAGATGTGGCAGTGATACCAAACATATCCAGTCTCATTCTTTTTCTCCAGGTGTTCATCATCTTCAACAGTTTCTCAGGGGTGGATTCAATTCCCTGACTCTTTTTTGTTTGCCTCACTCATTCTGTGATGTCTCTTCTTGGTCAACAAAGAGAATGACATCCCGCTCACTGTTAAAATCCCCTTATGTTTCCTGCTCCTCCTCCTCACCTGCACAGAAATTAATACAGACAATAGCACATGAACTACAAAGAGGCTGCCCGATTACTTTTCATTGGCATCTCTTATTTTACAGCAGATCATCTCCTCTGAGTAAAAACAGATCTGGAGTTTGACCCCTAAGTTAAAAAGAAAACAGAATAAAAAAGCTTATACAATGGTTAGAAAAAATAACCACAAAGCATACTTTAAAAAACATCAACCTCTCTTACACAATATGAGAAAAACCTTAAAAATGCAGGCTAAAATATGTGCAGTAGCATTACAATTGAAAGTTTTCCTGTTGTATTGTTTACCCGAGAGTATGGATGCACATCTTTTCTATTAATAAAAGATTTGGCACAATTTAAGGCCTTAATTGTAACTTTAAATTGACAGATTTCTAAATAAGAAGAGACTAAAATTATTACTCAGTGTACAGATTTTTTAAAACTCATTTGATGTAGGCTACCTTTTGTCTAGAGGGATTAATTAACACCCAAGAAGAGTTGATTCACGCTCCACAACACACAGTGAATGAATACTGAAATATTATTCCATCAAAGAGTACACCCTAACACAAGCCGTAGTCTACAGGAGAAAATAAAATCCAAAAATTCAACTCTATCACTCGTTCCCATCTATCTCCAGATTATTTCAATTTGCTGTGTGTGTTTTATAATCTGCACTCAAGTCCTTCCTGTGGCCACACCACCTATCAAAGGCAGCTGGTCTCCTTCAATAACAACTATAATAACAAAAATAATAACATAATAATAACAATAATAAATATCTACACATTTACACACTCACACAAAGGCCATTTCTCAAGCTGTTTATTGCTGTGAGGAAAAGACTGAGAATAAATGGAATAGATGCCTGTCAGTGATAAATGGCTGACCAAGGAACCTGTTAAAGATGCCCACTGCTGATACCTTTAAGTCCAAGTAATAAGAACATAAAATATATAGTGTGATTAGCATCTGAGGTAAACATGTGACTGATGCCTGTCACTCACCTAAACTGACCTACAGCCTCGTCTCTGGAGTCTGGATAATACTTTCGTTAATCTGGCCAGACAATCCTACCAACACAGAATTATACAGTTTAACAGAACACTGTTTTCAAAAAACAAACATGACATTTGATTGTTTGCCTTTATTGCCTTGTCCTTATTCCATCTTGATGTTTTTACTTGCTTAAGTTTTGATTTAACCCTTAAACATCCACCTTTTTGGTTCTGTTTGAAATAGCTCAATGAAAAAACTTTTGACAGAAAACTATTAAGCCCAAAAGACATACATGCATAAGTGAATTTATTAGCAAATTCTTTTTTCTATTATCTATTCAGATTCCAAAATGGGGCAAAATGGGGCCCAAGTTAAAAAAATCCCGGAATTACCCTTTAAACCACTGTTCATAAAATCAGCACATTCTTATTAGATTTTTTCATCCCTGCCTGTCTTGCTGCTTCCATCCTCTTTGTATCTCTCAGTTTTTCTCTGATTATTCTCTTTATTAAGCAGTCCAAGGGCTTTTGTTACAGTATCTTTTTATACAACTGCTGCAGTGAATGTCCACTGACAATGATCGTTTTTGGAGTTTTTGAGTGTGGGAAAAGAGCCCCAGTTGGATTAAATCCACCACCATGCTTGCAAGCATCACTGTTCAATACACATTCATTGCTGTATCTTTTCCCCTCTCAACTCCTGCTTGTCTGCTTTGTTTCATGCAGCAAACAGGACCAACAGGGACATTGAGTCATACTTTTATTATCATGGATTCCACCAGGTAAAGACCACGGTCCACACAATGGTGCTCAAAAGTATGAACAGCAAATATGAAGATGATGAACAGTAGAGGGCAGTAAAGTAAAATAAACAACATGATGTCATGACAGTAAAGACCTCAAGAGGAGGAAAACAGGCTTCTAAGAGGTTGCATCTCAACTCATGTTATTTTACATAACATCCCTAAAATTAAATGGAGGGTCACTCAAAACTGACTCTGATATGAGGAGGAGAGTGAGGTGGGAGAAACTGCGAAAAAGAACCCTGAGGTC
>JAQNCA010000032.1:12093457-12105102 GCA_029783725.1 Acanthurus tractus | reverse complement strand
AGTGACGCTGACAGGCAGAGTGAATACAATATTTAGCATATTTGCAGATACGGTTATTTGAATGGAAAATTAGTAAATATGTTGTGTCTTTTTAAAAGTGATTCGAGGACAGCCCTCATCTGCAGTCATGCATGTCTCTCCTCCACCACTCTGTGAGTGCTGTGTGCATTTGGTTGTGTCTCTCTGCCAGTTTGACTCTCCCATGCTCCTCTGGACTGGCTGTGATTATGGGGCACTGCTTGTCATTTGTAATCCTCCCTTTGACTGCTTTCACTAGATAATGCATTACAATCACAGCCACACAAATCTGTTGGGCATGCCGATAGACAAGACCCAAAAAATGAAATTTGTCTTGCTGACAACTCAACTCTTATCTCCTGCCAATGATTCTTCTTTCCCTGTTGTCTCTCTGGGCAACTCTCCAACCATTACAGATGGGACAGGGCAGACAATAATGCAAATAATGAAAACAAATAAATAAATCAGAGCTTGATTTTGGGGGAAGGCTGTGCAAACCTCAAGGACATTGTGAGCTGGTCACATGAATTTACACAGTATGGCACCTCGCGGTGGACAGAATGAGGACAGAAGAAGTGAATTTTTATTTGCCCTTGCATTTCTCTCTTTGCAGTGAGTGTACGAGTTTGAGAATGAATCTGTTTTCCTCTTCCATGAAAACGTGAAATGAAGTAAATGTCAGGACACGGCTGACATTTTAATGACTACAAGGCAGCAGCTCCAGCCTGAGATTGCTGCAGTCAGTCACACCTGGGGGGCAGAGAGCAACACTGTTTGATTGTAAGCTCGTGTGCATGTGTGCACATGTGTGTGTGTGCGTGCTTGTGTGTAAGTCTTGTGTATAAATAGGTATGTAACAATTAATGAATGGCTGAGTGAGCATGTTGCTGCCCTAGTTTACACCAAAATTTCAAAAGTTGTTGCCAAACCACTTGGAAACAAGTTGTATGACCTCCATCTGTCCAAGAACTGATCTACAGTCAGTCCTGAACAACTATCTTGTGATAGAGAAGTGGTAAGGTTAGAGAAGGGTAAGGTAAGTGTAAGGTTTGAAAATCTCATCTAACATCAGTTTCTCACACAATCACCAGAGCTACAACTCTCCATCACACACTCTCTCTCATGCTTTTTCACTCTGCATGCACATGAGTGGGGCTACTCAATTATGGCAAAAATCACAATCTAGACTATTTTAGTCAATATTCAGATCACAGTTATGAACTAAGGTTGTTGACTTGGGAAAAATCAAGCTTTTTTGAGCTAAGAAAACACCATGTCAGTTTGATGATTATATCCCTTGAACCTGAAACATAACTGAACAATGAAACAAATAAGGCACAGCAGTACTTTGGATTTAAAACACAAGAGAAAAAGAGAGCATCATTGTGAGAGGGAATGCAGTGCAATAATCATTTTATCTTGATTATCTTGGTCTCATATTCACAGAGAAGCCAAAATCAAAACTGAAGCCAAAATTATAATTGAAAACAAAATTCACTTAATTGCACAGTCTGAGATGGTTTGTCAGAGCTGCTCAGCGCCTAAGTTTGAAGTATAATATTCAGTAACAGACTGTCTGTCTCTCTTTTTCTCACACACACAGGCACACACACACATTAACACACCAACCAGCTGTAGTTGCTACAGGCACCCTCAGCTGAATGTCAAATCAAGTGTGCCGGCCAATAGACCATTACCATGGCAACACAATGATATTTAGTAGTGACAAAAATGAAGTACCACATACTGCAGAGACTACAAACTGTTTAAAATGTTAATACATTTTGTACCTTCCTTTCACACGTTAGCTTCGAAACTGAGACTGAAAAAATACAACAGGAAGTTTGTCTATTGGCACCAGGTTAGGGATAGTAACATGGCAGTTACTTGGCCACTTACACCTGCAACAAGTTGATGTATAAAGAGTTAAAAAGTCCATAATTGGAGGAGGTTGTCTCAGTTGAATGGATCAAATGCCAGACTTTTTATGGGGTTTGAGTCCTGTGTGAAACCAAAAGCCAACACTGATGTTTTATTTCTAAACTTCAATGAATTATTACTTTCAGTTGTCAGATTCATTGGACTAAGGTCTATGTAATAAAATCTCTAAACAAGTTTGAGAAAACCAACACTGTAGATACAAATATCACAGCTGGCAAGAAAAACCTAGATGACAATAATCTGCCAAAAAAATTCAATACAATGAAACAAGTGTTTTTGCTCTGTGGATAATAAAAACTGCTCAAAATCAGAAATATGCAACTAATGGTATTGTTTTGTTGGTCTAAAAAATGTTAGATTAACAGACAAGCCAGGTACGATTCTTAACTATTGTGTTTTGTGGCAAAACTGAAATGGATCTAAAGAACCACTAATAATTCCTCATTTTTCAGCAAAATTTTCAATCTCTCCTTACATGATTGGTCATATGTGGGGGTGAATCGCCCTACACCTTACTTCCTCCCCATCACATGAACCTGAAAATGTCAGGTTATATTTTAAAAAGCAGTGGGGAAAAGATGTGAAATACCTGGGTAGAAAAGACCAGGATAAAAAAACTGCAGACTTGATAAAAAGTTGTTTGTGAATCCATGTGCATTCACAGCATTAACGCAGTTTGAAACTGTAACAAATAATTTAAAGCCCCATTCAAATAATCTTCACTAAAACTGGTCACAGCCGTCCTGCTTGTTGTCAGATGGTCTTTGATGCTTCACAGTCAGAAAGAAACACATATTTAAAGCCGGTCATGGAGTCACAAACACACTGTGAATATAAAAGGTTCTCTGGACTGTGTTTTTTTATTGGTGCAATTTAGAGACAAGGAAAAGATTATTCATAAATATTCATCCAAACACTTCATAAGGCTCTGAAATTGTGTTTGGGCTTGAATTCAAATGAGGAAAAGAGAAACTGGACAGATGGTTACAGCACTTGTTTGGTCTAATGAAGATTCAAATCAGTGCATAAGAGGCTGATGAAACAAAAAACTGGTGAGATAATAATGAGCTGAACACTTTGCTCAAGTATGTGTGAAATACATGCAAAAAATTATCAGCTGAATCCCACAGGTCTTTGGGGTGTTGATTCACCATCATCCATCTACTGGAAAATATAATTTAAGATTAATCTAAGGGTTTCAAAACAAAACTGGAAGTTTCTCAGAAAAAATAAGATGGAACAGAGTAAAGCACAGAGGGAAATATGAAGGATAATAAGACAGACAGGTGAGGAAGATAAAGAAAAACTGAATAACAATTATGGCAGATGAATTACATCAGTGAATTCAAGACAAGTCAGACAAATCCTGAAGGAAAGAAAAGAAATCTAAACTTGAATCAACACCTTGTTCTTGTGAAAAAATAGTCAAGTTGCAGTTTACATACATTAAATTCAAGTTAGTTAGTTAGTTTTCAATTAGAAAGAAAACATTTAAAAAAATATTTTGGCAAAATTAAAATTCTTATACTGACAGGTCAGGTTCCAATGAATGATTTTAAGGAGAAACATGCTGTCTTCACTTATACAGAGTACAGAGAGATGATAGAGAGCTTTCTCACCTGTTGCAACCACAAACACCTGAAGCTCAGTATGAACAAAACCAATGATCATGTACAGCCTGCGGTGTTGTGGTTGTATTTATGCATGTGGAGCAGTAATACTCCCTTGACAGCTTGCATTTCCGTTTGCAGGTACTGCTCTGTGTGCTCGTTTCATGTTCATGCACATAGTTTTGAGACTAATTAAACTGCATAATACCCATAGCTGTTTTTTCAGGCAAAGTAGTGTTTTTGTGTGTGTGTGCACGTGGGTGTGAGAGTGTGTGTGTGTGTGAGAGAGAGAGAGAGAGAAAGCTCCAAAATGTGCAGCTTCAAAAATAGAAAAGCAATATTTGGTGGGAAATGTTGATATAGTGGTGGGCCAACACAAATAAATGAACATGTTTGAAACCCTGGTGCTCAAAAAGAAAGAAAAAAAAATCATGTTTGTATGTTTTTTTTCTTCGTTGTATGTTTTTTATTTTTCCCAAGTTAAAAAGTTGTTCTTGCATTTTCCTTATAGTCAGAGAAGTAATCATTTCAATCATGACCTTAATAGCCACAGATCAACACTAGCATCATATACTGAGAGGAGTCAATAAACACTCCATGATGAATCACAACAAGTAGATGAAGTTTTACTTCTAACATAGCGTTGGATGAATTGTCTTTTTTGAGAATAATAAAATGTTTTGGGATAAAGTTAAAGAAAAAAGGATCAGATGTGCTTTGCTTCCAGCATTTTACTGTTGTCTGTTCAGTAACAAAACATCATACTTTTCGGAGTTGTTTATTATCTTCAGTCGCATCATATTAAACACTGCTTTGATGATAAAAAAATCTCTTTTTAGGTATATTATGTAAGAATTGGCCACCTGTCATTGGATACCCTAAACAAAAAGGGGAAGTTTCTGACCAAAGTAACAGTTAAGTGCTGCTCATGATTTGTTGGTAACTAGTGGCTGCCCTAAGCTAGGAAGCTAGCTCAGTTCACAGCCCTATTAGCCGACACAAAACTTATGGACTGAGAAATCAGGGAAGTGTTTGTCTCAACACTGCTGGCAAGAAAACCGGATTCAGCAGCAGAACACAGCCAGACGGGGACTGAACACATTTATGAAGAGAGTGGGTTTATTTTGTTTATTCATTAGACTAAAAAAGGTGAGAGAGCTGGTGAAAACTAAACTCATCACTCCTTCACATTTTCCACATGAAACTATTATGGGCAACATATTTAACTCTCTCTTGAGGTACAAATTGATATTAAAGGCCAGGGCTAAATAGCTTGCATGCTTACTTAAGCAGATACAGTTTCTGTGCACTACAATACATAAAGAAATTTAACTTCTTAACAGTTTGTTAATGTTACATATTATGTATTATGTATATTATGTACATTTGAGACCTGCCATATAGAAACTACAGAGAGGCATTTTGGGAAGGTGCAAAAGGGTGTATCCATAATGATACAAATTTTATTATTATTATTATATTTTATATTTTATGGTTCAGGTGAATAATGGCATATTCCTTTAGCAGTTAGAAACTTGCAAAGGAGCCATAAAGACTCATAAAGTTCCACCATCTAAATTACTTTTCTTTTTAATCACCTTCTACACCTCATAGTCATCTTTTTTAAGCTGATTCATTATCCATTCTCCTCAAATAGTTTTTTTTGCACAATTCTCAATTTCTACTCATTTTGGGAGTTCATAGTGATTTAAAAAATGTTATCAGCATTATTTTATAATCAGATTGGTGATATCACATTATTGTTGTGCAGTTTAATTGCGCTAACTGGAACATTGACCTATGGTTTTGTGATTTTCTCCATAATGAATTGGGCGATGCTCTTTTTCAGGGAAAATTCATTGGCAAGTGAGGCTTGTCACACTGACATCAAGCATTAAGTCTGGTCATTCTGAGAGAGAAAATGTGCAATGGCCTGTGTAATTATATTTTCATGTCTGCTAGATTGATTATTTGTCTCTATGTAAATATGCATCACTGGACTATTGAGAATTGAAAGATGTCAGCAAGATGACAAGACTAGTGCAGCTTATTTGTAACTCTCTAATTCTCCTGCTGTTTATAGCCTCTCTGTTATTGAAATGCAAATATTTAAGGAGCCTTTAGTATCGCAGGTCTTCATGAAGTATTTCTCCCTCCAAAATCCTTATTCAAAATGCTTCAACAAACCACATCGAGACACAAAATGCACGCCAAGTTGCATTTGTGTTATCAGGTAAAAACACTGTGGCAGTATGCAGAGGCATGCACACTGAAGAGTACACCTGCTCAAATAACAAGAACATTCCTCCCACAGCGTGGAGTGTGTCTGACAGGACATGAATGAGATGGCTTTTGAGCTTAAAAAAGCCAGTGATGTGGCATTCAGTTGTGTTGCATTGCTCTCATCTGCAATCAGCTTGGCTTATCAGGTCCAGCAGTTCCACAGGAATTTAGAGACAGACCACAGTGATTTGTTCACCTGATTATCTCCCCTCCCCAGACCACTGATCTGTGCCATTGAAATGAGACAAATCACAGAGAATTAGCCTCCAATTACATTCTGCAAGTAGGCTAGCCTCTCTTCATCTGTCATCCTCAATTAGCCCCACAAGCAAATGTTTGAAGTTAAATACTGATTAGAGGGTTGTTCTCTGAAAATGATCCCCCCCCTCTCCACCCACCCACACAGAAACCCTCAATCCAGTGTTGCTTCTAATGTTACTTTTTCCTCAGAGGACATGGTGTTGGCATAATTACAATTAAATTGGTGTATGATCAAAAGTATGCTTGTCCTTTCTTGTATATTTCTAATAAATCACACTTGTTGCATGCGTCACAAATGGTAGTTTGGCAAACAGATGCGTGTGGTGATGTGCTGCAGAGGGATGCTGTGTGGGACTCAATCTTTTTTTTAAAATAGGGACCACTGAGACAATCATCCAAAATATGATGAGGATTTGATAGGAACTGTTAATGATAAGAGAAATTGTTATAATATCTCAATATTTTCAAAATCTCAAAATATGAAATGCGATCTGGCCTCAGCTTTCTTGTTTTGAATTGCATGTGAGTTTGACTGGACAATGTGTGTGATCAGAGAAGAACACCGAGTAAAAAACTTTTTTGCACACTTCAGATACGACTGAAGTTGGCATAACTGATTAGTGATTCAGCACCCATACATACACACACACTACATACTTAGCAGCATCTTAACTTCATGTAGCAACTCAAAGGAATTCATGTCTGTCAGCAGAGAGTAACATGACATTACTCAGTATTATCCATTTAGTTTACACTGTGCTGCACTGTGGTCACAGGTGTGGTCTCTGTGCAGATGATAACCTGGCTGACCTGCCATATTATGGTCGTGCTTATAAACAAGGCAAAACTGTTACAGGCTTTGCACTCAACTGTCAATGTCTTGGGCTGATTGGCTCAACATATACACAGTCATGCATGTGGCTAGACAGAAACAGAGATTTAAAGAAGCCTCTGTGGTTTGGGTTTCAGTCTCACTTATGTGTTCTTACTTTCATAAATCAGTCAGGGACCTCACTGTTTCTGACTTCACACCACCAAAATATCAGAGCCTCACTGGCTGTGTTGAGCTGATGCTAATGCAATCAGAATATTCTCTGGTGTTGTAGGGTCACAAAAGCTTTCAACTGAGTCAGTAGAGGGCTTTAATTGTGTAGCAGCTACCTGAAAAAAGCCTTGTCATGGAGATTAGCAGTCGGCCGCCTATTTGAATAAAGCCAGCATCCAACAATCCAGCAATCCTGCCATTTTCAGGACTTTTTGGTAAAAGGTTCAGCTTTTAAAATGGAAAGAGATGAGAAGTGAAAGAAACTGCAACTAGGTGAGCTGGTAACATAAAAGGATGCAGATTACAAGTGTTTTGAACAGGTTCATCAAGATTCATCAGAAACAACTTTAGAGTGCTTTTTTGTTGTGGGATGGGTATTGTTTTTAATGTTTTAAAGTATGAAGCACTTTGTGTTCCATTTTGTTCATGCTATACAAATATAGTCTGATTGATTGATTGACTACTATTAAAAGACTAGTATGAAACATTTTGAAATGATTTAGGGACCTCCTGCATTCTAAAGACTCAGTTTCTGTCATTTATGTTTATAAGTATCTGTGGTATTATACACTAAGTTACTTATTACGAAAGTGTGGTAAATCTTTTCTCATCCTACAATAGGTTAACAGATGAGAGGCCAGTTTGCACAAAGTGTTGCTACAACAAAAATCCTCATTGGGTCTCATTAGGGACATCAGTCTTATAGTTTATATAAAAAAAGACATTGCAGGAGAAAACCTCGAAATATACAAGAAACAATCAGGTTATAAAAATGCAGATTTTCTATGCCAATTTGCTCCAGTTTTTTCCAAAGTAGCTTAACTAAATAATAAAGGATCCATAAAATATGTGCATAAATAACACTCAGTGCACCACATTATAGCTGATCATCGACAGTGCTGTGCATTTAAATCATCACCATCATCTTTCCAGCTCTGCTGTGACGGTTCATGAAAACACCTCACTGTGAGAGGAACTTTGTAATGTCAGGTTCCTCCAGGGAAATGCACTTTATTTCAACAACCTATACCAACAAATATGAACAAAGTGGTTTTATTTACCTCTGCATCCTCTGAGTGGTCGCAGAAAAAAGAGGGATGAAGGCAGGAGAGATGAAAGGTCAGTGACAATGAAATACTGTGTGTCTATCAGATATATTACAACCTCCTGCTGTTCATTCTGAACATTAAAGTCAACCAAGGGAATTATTTAATGGAAATCTGGTCCAGAGGGTGGTAGTGGTATCAATGCGCTGCTAGATGCACAAATGCACTCACACGCGCACACACACACGCACACACACACTATGGCTGCAGAAGCTAGATAGCCTTATTTGATATGACATGTAATTTCAAACACATCGAGGGCAAATTATAGACGCTGAAAGAGAGGAGACAGAGTATTGCGAGAGATAAATTTCAGGAGAGGAGACACAGGCAGTTTTCCCATCCTTCCCTTGTATATTTCTCTGCCTTAAAAATGTCCTTTTTACTTTACAATAATGCACATCTGCGTGATACCATAAATCAATTAAGTTGTTCTTTAATATTAAAAATGAATAACTATTGATGTTTGTTGTTCTTTATCTCTATCACGTCTAATCTTGCCTATCTATACTAGTTGCTTAGTACATACAGAATTCATTGCAATTCATGGCATTCCTGATATTTGTTTTTTTTAATGGTTTAATGGTCACTATTTAAATCTAAGATCATCAGACCAAAACTTCTCTTTCTGTCCACAGATTGCAGAGAAGCTTTGTTTGGATCAGGACCTTCTCTATCGCTGCCACAAAATTATGGACCTCCCTTCCAGCTGCTCTTTGGTTCTTCCCCATGCTTCAGAGCTTAAACTTAATAAACAAGTTTACTTTTTACCATTTCACTGTTCCTAAACTTTTATGTTGTCACCACATTTTCTGTAAGGCCATGTACTTTTGGTTTCTCTTTTTGTGTTTTTCCTCCTTTTTGTTTCCAGTTTTTCCCTGTGCATGCTTTCAAGCACTTTGAATCAACAGTGTTGTGTGTCAAGTGTTATATATGAAGTTGAAGGAATAATATTTTATGTCTGTATGTGAATTCAAGAGTCAAATTTGTTTTAAAAAATGATCTGCTTTTGAATATTTTTTATTTTTATTTCCTCTACCTTTAAATGTTCCCCAAACTGTTCATGCTGCTGGTGGAGAGAAACACTCAGTGTGTAGAGTGTGACAAAGCCTTTTGCAGGCTCTCTTCAAACAAACAGTACTGACAGATGTACTCCAGAAATTTGGCAGAACATTTTCATTAAATTGAGAGACTCACAAGAGAGGGATTACAGTCAGCACTTTTAGTCCCTGTAATGTAGTTCAAGCTCCAAAACACTGAGTCCTGCGGTGTCTGTAATGAGACCGTATCTGCCTGGTAAACTTTTTCAAACTATTTGTTCTTAGTTTGTAATAATGGCTTTCTGTCAGAGATTTCTGTTTTGATAATCTCAGATCCTGCACCAAACTGCTGATGCAGTGCTATTAGTCGAGATGTTGGTACAACTTTCTACAAGTACTTCATGTTACAGTCATAGTGGTTACTCTCTCACAGGTAGCTCTCTCATTATTCTAGCCTGAGAAATGACCTTTCTTTTGCCAGGACCCTGTTAATATTTAAGTCTGCCTACTTCCAAAGTATTAACTTGGCCTTCCCCAAATTCACCCTGATGTCACTGAAACTCTTCACAGTGATTACAGGGATATAAAACTGTCTTTCGTGATCATATCCTCTTTTAATGCTGCAGTCTGTTTCCTCTCTCATACTAATAAATAATAGAGTTATGTCTGTGCATTTAATCTCTCTCCCTTTAAAGCCGAGACAGGGAGGTGTAAGGTATATTTAGAGTACCATCAAAATGAATGATGCATTAGCTATTTTGTGTTAGATTACTAAAGTGGGAGAGCCAGAGTGTGACAGACACTAAAATGGCCAAAATGAAATTACACAAACAGGCACACACTTGCAGTTAAAGGACTCTGTTTGTGAAATATGGCAGACATTGAATAGAATATTCATTAGTATGTTACAATAGGTGTATAATACATAAAAGTAAGAATCACTGTGTTTTTCATTACCTTAGCATGAGACTTTTATATCAGGAGAGGGAGCAGTTCTTCTTCTGTGGAGTAAAATCAAACATCAAACATTGGCTCTAAATGGGGCGTTTTGTGTTTTCAGTGGGCTTTGCTGCCACTGTAGGTTCTCCTGAATGCTATGAAGGGAATGAAGAGCAGAGTATTTAGCAGGGTGCAATCTGCAACTTTACCACTAGATGTCACAAAAACCTACACACTGGACCTTCAAAAAAATGATTTGGTCTCTGCTGTAATAATAACAGAGACACGCAGATACTGAATGACAAAATGTCCTTGGCAGTCGTGGCTGTGTAAAGTGACATTACTGAACTAAGGATTTAACAACACATTTCTAGCCTGCTGTCATCTGTCAACTAAAACTCCCCAGGGATAATAATTAAAGATGTCAGACAGAATATAATCAGTGAGTCACTCTGACTCATGGAATACACTGTAGAATTCTCTAAAATACTCCTTGAATAATGAGAATGGAATTCAAAGCAAAAGTCCAACACTCCTAAACTAAATGACAATCATAAGGGAAAGAAGGTTGGTGCAAAGCAATGAGTTTATTAGACACTTAGTGTGTATAGTGTTTTGCTCAGAGACAGGACTTCAGTCACTGAGTTGTTTAACTGATTTGTATAAGCCAGATGGCGCAGCTGACGTCCTTCCTGTGTTTTCGCAGGTAACATGCATCCGTTGCATTCTGGCAACAGCTGCTGCATCAGCTGGACAGGGTGTCCTGGGACACTGAGGGGAATATTTTAGTTCTCTGTATCCATTAGGTGATCGACTGGTATGATGAACCATTTGGTGGAAGCTCATTTGCTGCCTTCATGGCACGGTTAATAGGCAGATTTGATTTGGGGATGTGACTGCACGGATCTGGTTAGATAGATGACTGGATTTCACAGTGTCTGGTTCGCACAGCTGTCGAGATGCTAGATTAAAAAACGCTCTTCCCAAAAGGATGTGACATTAAGCTCAGGAACTCTGTGCTTTAATGTGACTATCACAACCAAAAAACTTAGTATGCTGACAATGAATAGTCGGAGCCTATATGTATTTCATAACATACCGCTATATATAGTGAGTTTTGTCTATTTCCTAGAGATGTATTTAAGTGTGCTGACATGATGAAGAAACAAGATTAAACCACTGTGTGTAGGAAAGGCACTGTACAAAATATGACAAACCCTCTAGACCTTTACTAAAAACTGTTCTAAACAGGTTTCATCATGTAAACATGCCAACTTTTAAATCCATACAGTGCTTATAACTGTTTCTAGTGTGTGTTTTGTGAGGGCCCTAGTGCCTGCCTCTCTTGCCTCAGTGTGTGTTGTTTCTTTGTTACAGGACTTGAGCTGGGTGGAGCCAAATT
>JAQNCA010000032.1:12076749-12093357 GCA_029783725.1 Acanthurus tractus | reverse complement strand
TGCACCATTCACTGCATCCATACACCTGCCTACACTACTGACCTTCATAACCACATTCCATATTTTTGCATTTACTTGTTCAATAAATATTTGCTCTTTATTGTCAATATCGTTGTCATCTCCCTCTTTTGTTGTGGCCTACGAGCCGGTCGTAACAGTTTGTATCCTGTAATCTGTGGAAAACAGAATGAGGCAGAAGAGACAGTGAAAGAAAAAAAATTGGATGTTGTGTTAAAAGTTTAATGATCAGTTGGTTGCGTTGCTGCTGAGCTAGAAATGCATGATAACACACACATACACACACAAATACACACTCTACATGACTTAGGGAGGCCACTGGGGAGTCATTACAGTCAACTTTGAGTCATACTAAGTAGGTTACTTACTGTGCACTTACGCATTACAAATTAGGACTGTGACAAGTGATGGTAATCATACTGTTGTGTTCAAATATTACCACTGGAGTTGGACTGACTTTGCTGAGCGAAAGATATATCACTGTGGTAGAAAATATAGCACTTGATAAAATCTATAAATCCAATTCCGCAGCATCGTTGTGTCACTGTTTCGAATTTATCTTGTGGTACTCTGCGTGTGTGTGTGCTTTCACAGGTCATTTATGTACACATTATTATCAGTATCAGCACCATGCCGAGGCTTTCTGAGTCTTTGGTTATTCAAAGTTTAACACACTGCAAACTTTTGGATGGACTGACAAAGTCCATTTGTTCGTGTTGATAATATAAGAGATAGAAAAGCTTTGAATCCATGTGAATCCAAATTGATTTTGAATCACACTTTTGCTTTATCTGCATTTATATTGGCACAAAAGCACATCTGAAAAAAAGCAACTGAAGTTATGCAGCACAAGCCGAGTTGATCTTGCAGAGCCAACATGCTGTTGAACATCACATAACTGCCCATGGACACAGTTCCACAACTGGTAAAGTGACTGTAAGCAACAAATAGAGTCAAAAGAAGCACAAACTTCCAGCAGCTAATTGTCTGTGTCCTTAACTGCATCTGGTTTCCATATTCCTATTGAATATCAATGAATTTTTTTTCTCCCTCACTTTACCGAATTTAGGAAGAAATTTTCATTGTAAACATTTCAGACGGTTTCAAATTTCTTTATCTTTTAGCTTTGCATTGATTAAGGACACAAATTAAAACCCATTTAGCTACTAATTTGTACAATTGAAGTCCTTTAAAGTTATGCGTAAAACATTATAGTTAATTTTTAATGATTCCTATCAAAATCAAATGAACGAAAAGAGGCACAGTCCCATGAGATTGTCATTTCTGTGTGTACAGCTAGGAAACACGAGGTCACATATTTAATACTTGTGCCAACTAAATGCTGCATTATTTATCAGGAAAACAAACACTTGTGTTATTCACTGGTCTGCAACCTTATACGACTGCCTCCTCCACTCTTCCTCTGCTCTCTGTACCTATTCTCTCCTCCCTCCTCCTCTCTAGACAGTGTAAAAACTGGAATCAGATACAGAGGTATAAAGATTAAATTAAAGAAAGAAATGGAGACTGACAAGCCAGCTTAGAAAAATTTTTACCAACACACCCCTTGTTGCATAGTTCCAGCCATCTCGGCATAGCCAGGTTCATGTGGAGCCACAAAAATAGCAACAGAGAAAAATATAGAACAAAACAAAAAAAACATTTGGATTCATGCATAGACAAGCTTTGTGCCAGCACAAAGAATAGAGCCATCAGTGATAAGAAAACACAGATCATTTTGTTTTTCATGGATCAAAAACCATACCTTTGCTCAAACATGGTGCTCAGGTCACTCAAAGTCAAGGTTGTTTCCCACCCATGCGGCCCAGCAGCAAAGGATAAGTGTCAAGTCACCCTAAATCTGGCACTGGTGAAGCCACAGGCTGGTGCAGGCAGAGCTCTAAATAATAGATAGGACAAAATGTCTCTCATTTAGCCAGCTGCTGTTACAATTCTGCTGCCACGGGCAGCTGAAGATTGAGGGAAGAATAAAGAAGAAGGTAAGAAAGAAAGGGAAGACACAGGAAGGTAGGAGAGGGCAAACCGATACAGAGGAGTATGGATAGAAAGCAATAAAAGTGGGAAGAGTGAGAATATTTTATCATAGTGACTGCAGATAGTTGTATCAAAAAATAATGAGGGCAGGCAGAAAAACAAGGGAAGTTTTTATAAATAATTGAGAAAATTTTTGGCTCAAAAAGATAACCTCCTTCCAAACAAAAACAGAATAAAATTTTCACATGTGAGACAACAAACGAGAACAATGACAGCAGAATAGAGGGAGTGCAATCTTTTTACTTTACTCAGGTTTTTCTTTTGATGTCTCTCTTTACTTTTGTGGCTTTATAATTTCAGGGAGATCAAAAGTGATTTAAAGTTATTCATGTTTTAATTTTGTTTTGTTAAATGAGTATAAAGTGTATAAAGTATAAAGAGAGTAAACTGCTTTTTCCACCAAAATAAATTTTAAATCAGTCGCTCAATTTGCTTTTTTAGGCCCATTTGGCTTCACACAGAAGTTGAAACAGGTGCAACTTTAAAATAAACATGTTAAATGTGCAGTTTATGTATGAGGTTAGCTCTTCCATTGTATTAGCAGGAGGTGATAAACTGAGTTTGCTGATCGGAGGCATTTTGGCACCACTGCAAACAGTCTCAGCTGTCTGCTCCAGTTCTCACACTTCATTGCTTATAGCTGTGAAACTTAAAACCTATAAACTCTCCATGGTGTTGAAAACAAAGATGTAGCTGAGTTTTTTCCTCTCTGGCTGTGTCTGCTCCTGAAGGAACCCAACAGATTGTTTTAAGCATTTCAGTATCATTTTTACTCCCTCTTCTCTAGCTGACAGATGCTGGTTTACTATCACCGTTAGCAGGAGACAGATTTTTAGAGTCAAATAAGAAGTTGTTATTAGCCCACGAGTTTTGCCTGAGAGTGACTATGTGTCTGTGTAAGCAAATTAATTAATAAATGAGTATCCAACACCCAACTAAAGGGCATTAAAAAACCGCTGTGTACTGTTGTGCAGATATATTTGCATGTCGGCCTTAAGAAAAAGAAAACGATAAAAGCGAAGCAGACACAAAATGTTGGCTGTTCCCTGGTCACACTAAATTCCTTGCGAAGCAGTTTTACTGGTTATCAAAAGAGAGAGAGAAAAGTCTTTTAACTTTTGGTACAAAACATGATGTCACTGTGTGGGTTTTTTCTGGAAGTCAGAGAAATTGTATTTGCAGTAACTGCTGAGCTCAGCCGGAGTCCCAGCCAGCCATATACCCCCTTACCCTTAGGAAATATAAAATAAATAATTACATGTTTGGATGTAGCCTACAGTTTTCTTAATGATCAATAACTCACTGAGAGTTGAAAATTGTGTAACAGCAAATGTAAAATTAATTCTATAAATCCTTCTTTTTCAATTTATGGTCCCCAGACCTTGACAGCAACAGAGAGTGAAACTATATGTATAAAATGTTTGCAGGCAGCTTTGCTCGTTGGTTATAAAAAGGTTGAATAAACACATTTGTTAGAAAAAAAACTTACAAAATTACATTTTAAAACAAAAACTAATGAAAATGTCCTCAAGGAAACTGGTCCTCAGTGTGAGTTTATGAGGTGGGCATACAGATGTAGGTAAATACCACAGTGCAACCATCCACATCAAATGCATGCATCAAATTTACCTTCTTGTTTCTAGTACTGACAAGATAACCAAATACTTTACAATTTTTTTAGAATAAAATAAAGTTCATAACCCGTAGTTTATGAAACCCATGAGAAAGAGAGAAAAGAAATGCTAAGATGCTGAGAACACAAATGATTAATGACCTGACAAAGTATTTTGATGTCACTAAAAGAACATCAGAGTGCTCCTTCTTCTCCGTCTTTAGTGGCAGATCACAAACCAACTTTCACTATTTTATTGAAAAGTGGCTATAATTGTATCATATTGCCCATCAACTCCACTGGTCTCACTATTGCTGTCTCAATACAAACACCAACAAGAGGCTAATGAGCCCCCTAGGATGTGACTTTTCCCACTGGGAGACTGGAATCAAAGGAGACCCTGTTTCACCATATTTATGACACAGCTGTCATGAGTTGCTGTTTCTATGGGAACTGCTCAGCAAAATTATTTTTGTATTGTCATACAAAAAAAGCTTCAGGCATTAGAACAAGAATTACACACCAAGAGAGAGTTCACTCAGAGATGTTTACTACAGCACTGCACCACAGATGAATGCAGCAGGTGTCTGCTGGCAGAAAGCCTGAGTGGGCAACATTCTTTAGTCAAAACAAGCTGTCATCTGTAGCTGAATTTTAATGTGGCTATCATATCTGCTATCATATCTGCTATATACTGACGTTTTAGGTTTAATCACATTGTTTTTAACTCAGATTGATGGAGAGCCACGTGGCCCTTTTTTAAACCAGGGACACCTAGAAGCCAACCCTGCCCATTACACTTTTCCTTCTTATCGGCCCGAAATCTTCACCAGGCTAAGTAAACAAAAAATTACATTCAGTTAAATTTGAAATAAGTTTATAGAACATATTCGTTTTAAAAATAGTTGAACAAATAAATATCATTTAAACAAATAATTGCACCTCAGCATCAGCATGATGTAATGTGTGGGTGTGAGGGCAAGAGACAGAGGGAGAAAGGAGGGGAGCTGAAGCTCAGTGAGGAGCACCTCAGTCCACACCAACACCACAAAAACATCAGCTTAATTAACAATTTTAAGAGAATAATGTTACATGTGCTGTTAAATTTAATAGATGGTTTGGGTTCAACTTTGCAGCTCTTGACACTATCAAATCTAAACTTCATGGTAATGAAATTAAATGAAAATCCAGTTAATTACACCACAGCTGTAAGCTTAACAAGCATCAATAACATAAACGCAGGCTGCATCATTACATAATGGAGTCAGAAAGTCATCAAGTCTTTTATTTTGCTTATTTTTTTCTGCCTGTGGTAATAACTCATTAAAATATGTTGTATATGCGCAATTTATACCTACAATAATGTATGTGTGTATGGATGTGAACTCATAGTGCTGCTTTAACGGCACACACAAGGCTGAGACTGTAATACAAAAAGTACCTCATAAAATAATGTTTCAAAAAAGAGAGCGAAAGGCTGTATAAAGTCAGTCCTTCTAATTTAAACAGCATTTAAGTTGCTCACATGGTTTCTTACTCAGCCTTCCTCTTCCCCCGTCCACTGTACAACCCTCATCAGTCTTTTGTCTGTTTCACTCTCTCCATTCGTTATTCTCTCTGCAGTGGGTAATGAGAACGGTGGTAAAATGTGTTGAGCTCAAGATTAAAAACTGTGTGGAAATATTTTAGAGAGCCTTTAATGCTTTGTGTGCAGCAGACAAACTGTTTGTGCGCTGTGGGGGTGTTGGCAGGGGGGAGATGCTTTACAGCAGGGATGGATATATTGATTGTAGTAGGTATCAAGCTAGTAATCACCCGGAGTTGCGATTGTCTCTCTAACCACCACATCATCCTGTTGTCAATGGCAACACAATCACATTGTCTTACAGATATTAATGTCACTGAAACAGTCTGAGGTTTGGTTGCAGTTAAATTGAAATAAAATATTCCTCAGTAGAAGCAGGGAAAATCAATGCCATCTATCAGTGGGATCTATCCTGTTAAGGCTCAGGCAACAACAGACCTCTGGTACCCTGCAACATCATCGGATCATGGGATTTGTTTATTTCATGCCGAACCAGTCACCAGTGCAGGTAAAAGTCTTCCAAACCAACTTTAAAGATTCATGGACAAGAATTTTGTACCAAAATTCACACACCCATGTTACTCCAAAAATAAGTAAAAGCATCACTGAAAATTACATACTGAAAATGACAGATATTTAGGACTGATAGTACCAGACAATTTCACTAAATAAACCACTAACATCAAGTTAAATGGGTATGACAAAAAACAAAAACTGCCAATAGATATCTTTTTGTTTTAACTACCAAGCTGCAGGTTAAAAGCTAGACTGAAAAAAGAACCTGCAGCCTTATCAGTCGACTCCCATCAGTTCATCTCAAGTAACAAAGCTCAGGTCAGGGAGTCGAGTCTATTTGCCCTCAGTTCCTCTCAAAGATGTGACCACAGATAGCCAGAACCAGCCAGACACCAGAAGTCGTAACAGTCCCGTAAACTATGTCTGGTCTACGGGATTGCCTGACAGCTCTGTGGTTTTATGAGTCTAATTCCAGCAGGCTGGTGTGAGCCGGTCAGCTCTTTCACAACTATCTCTTTAAAGCTGGCTCTTCCTCTCCGGCCCTTGCTGAATTATCACTAATCTATCAGGCAAAGTTAGACCAAGGAGGAAAGTGGTGCAGGAAGGTGACAGGACGTTAGACTGTTTAAAATACCTGCAGGCCATCCTCCTATTAAAGATAAGAGGTGAGAGAAGAAGACAAAGGTGCTGCATTTGCTCTCGGATGATTTTTGTTTTTGTGTACTCTTAATTTAAAACTATTCAAACAGGGCAGAGAGACTGCTCCTTTCCTTTAGAAGGATTTGAGCTATAAAAAGAGTTTGATATCTGTGATGTTAAGAAGAATAAAAACTCCTCAAGACTGAAAAAGGTAAGATATTATCTGGGCTCAGAGGTGGTACTTTATATCCAATTTAGATTTTTTTCCAGGCACTCTGGTTAACACTTCTGAAAGAGAGAAAAAAAATATACACACACTAAATAAAGACAATCTAAGGGAACTAATTTAGGTCATGTTAAAATAGATTCCTCTCTTTTTCTCAGTTTCTTCCGTAAACAAGATAAACAAACCAGGCTTAGAACTCTTTCAGATGTTTTCAAAATAATGAGTGGATCTGCCAGAACATCTGGAGATGTGGTTAAACTGTTGCTGATTTAATTCACATTTTACCAAAGGAAATATATATTTTTCTTTTTTTTTACAGACAAAAAGGTGCCTGATTATATACTGTATATTGTAGGTAATAGGTTGGTGTTAGTATATGTTATAATGTATGTCTACTTAAAATACTAAAATAAATACAACAGCTGCTGGATTTATAAATATGGTGTTGACGGTGGTGCACAACAGATATGGCTAAAATGATAAAATTATAAGGAGTTTGAGTAGATTTTCCATTTAACTTTCCTTGTTTTTGTCTTTGCACATTGGTTGAGTTTTAAAATGTGTGAAAACCACAAGTTTTCTGCTTAAGTGACTTTCAGCTTCAGGAGATTTGATATGGTGCACTCACATCTCCATCAATCCTTGGCCCGACAGGAATCATCCTGGGTTAAACTTGGCTGCAAGCCTGCTAAGCAGCGTGCTGCACTATGCTCATGCTTTACTTGACGTCACAAAAGCCATCCAAAAGCCGTTAAAAACACGGGTTTTCAGAGCAAAGTGTCATTACATTGTGCCTGAACAGTCAGTTCATGGTGCATTTGAATTTTCTTTTGCTGTAGATAATGTCATTAAAGACCACAACTCTACATTTTCTGTTAGCAAACTGATTTTATAATGGATATGCCTGTGCTGCAGCAAAAGTACATAACAAAACACACTTCAACAGGTTGTTGTTGTTGTTGGAGGCTATTTACTGGATTATCCCCTAGCTTGGTACAGTCACTACCTGGAGTCTCTTTGTCACTGAAAGGTTGCCAGACAATGGTATTGTTTTTCTCATCTAACTCTTGCCATGAATGAAATTAGCATATTTCCCATTTTTTTAAACAACTCCTTTCAATCCACCTGATAAGAAAAAGGAAAAAAACAGTTATCTTTCATACAGTTTGTGAGAAAGCAAATATACACTAAAGTGAGGCATGGCAAAAGCTAGCATTAACAAACACATTTTTCATTAAAAGTAGATTCCTCTGAAATATTTTCAACAAGATCTACATAACAGAAACCAACCCACGTCTCCCTGGCTCAGAAACAATAACAGCATTTCTGACCAGAGAAGAAAAATCACCAGTGACATTCAGGCTGCAGGCCAAACAGCTAATAGGCTCTGCCCTGCTTATCAGTACACTGCACTGTCTGCCAGGGCAAACACACACCCGCACATGCACTCTCTCTCTCACACAAACACACACACATACACAGTGCAACTGTCAGCCCTGGGTTAACCTCCTCCTGCTTAGAATTGAGAGCTTAACAATTTAAGCCAGTTAAGTGCCGTATTGTTGTTGATAAGGAGGAAGACGAGGGTCTGAGAGGAAGGCTCGCCATCTAGGAAGCGATTCAGACTCTGTCATAAATTTGCATGCGAGTGTGCATATTCTGACTGAGAACCTGAATGCTTGGCTAAGCTGCAAGCTTGAGTTCAAAATGCAATTACACAGCAATTCAAAACTCCACCTGTGCATTTGAACCTGCATGAATGCACATAACCGACAGCTCCCAAACCTTCGTGTGGTGCATTCATAGAGAGATGCTAATTTCATGATCTCATCAGATGAAGTCAAGAGATAGGATTCTGCATCCAGCTAGTTCTTTAAGTCTTGGTGTTAGCAAGTTTTAACTAAAATGACAGTTTATGAGCACATGTTTGTGAAATGCAAGATTTCCTGAAACAGTCAACCTGGCATTACCTTTCTGAGTGCACTACCTCACTTTTGATATCCGTGCTTTTTTATCATGATGCTTTCTTTTACTGCTGCTGTCTTAAACTAATCTGACAGTAATCCATCAACCTGCCCTAAAACAGACGGACACTACAGACCTTTGTTATTCAAACTGTCATGCCTAACTTTCTTTGTGATAAAAAACCTCAAAGATGAAAGAGTTGTTTCATCTCGTTGTTTTTTAGTGTGCAGTGAAAACGGCATTATCAAATTTTGTTGGATACCAGTTGAAGTGCAATCTGAAATTCCCTGTTGCATGAGCAGTGTTAGGCTGTAATGTGCGTGTAGAACGTTCCACCACTTTTGGTGAGTGAGTTATCCAAAACTCATAAGTCGATCAACATCAGCACCTGAGTTACTCACGTTTTTGTGATGTTGTGTCGTTTGAGTTTTCCTAAGCAGAAGCAAAACAGACCCAAACTTCAGCCTTCAAGACCGCAGAACATGCAACAGGTCAGGAGTGCAACAAGAAGTAAGTTGGTATTTTTCTTTGATGTTTGTTGGGTTGTGCTCTATAAATTTGTGTAGCAGGGTCAGATAGTCATGGCTGAGGATGTTGGTGGGGGAATTGTGCAGAACAGAAATGGAGTCACAAAGATCAGCTCACAAATGGGCCCAACAGCCTTAGTTCACATACAGGACACGAACAGATATAAGGTAGAGGAAGTTAGTGGAAAAGAGAAAGAGAAAGGGTAACTCAGCAAGCAGGTTGTGTCAAAGTCAGCGTGTCAACATCACATCAGTGGTGAAGACGAAGACAGTGAAGACAGTGGAGAAGATGACAGGGGAGGACGTTGACAGACAAGAGAAAAAGAGTGACCGAGCAAGAAGAGTAAATGTCAGCCTGGCTCTCAGTTGTTGGCAAGATCCTCGTGAAGTAAAACTCAGCAAGACAGACGCATAGGTCGACTTCACTTTGTTCCATTTACAAAGCCAAGGCTCTGCACAACCACCAGATTTATTTTTCCGGCACACGCAGAATGGACAGCTAACAGACCGTGAGGATATATTCACTGAATTTGACAAGGAGTGTATTTTCAGTTTAACACCTTCACATCACAGAGAGATGCTGGCTCTGTCCAGAGTGAGAAAACTTCAATCCTCCAACAAAATCAAATGTACTTAAGAAGCTCAATGCCTTCACTCAAGATGCTGAGGTTGTGAGGGCTCAAAACTCTTTGATGTGGCACAATCACAAGGGACTAGTCCTATTGATTCATAGTTGTTAATTTTATGTCCACAGAGAACTAGGATGTAAGAAAAAGGAAGAGTAATTAAGTAATTTACAAAACATCTACAAACTAGAAATGTTGACAGTTTTGAGAACAGAGTACAAATGAAGTGTAAGATGTCCTTTTTAGGGGTGAGATAGCAAGGGAAACAAGAAACAGGCTTTTTCTTCTCCCTAAAATCCAATTAATTGAATCCACTGTAGTAACCATGGAGGAAGGAGACACACAAAACAGACCACAGGCTCAGTCTCTCTCCCTCTCTCACAGTTTGATTACCATTCATTACAAACTTCACGTGGATGTTGATTGGCATTCTCTTTAAGACACCAGATCAGCACTGTGTTTCTGTGTCCCCATGCAGTAGGACTCATTTCTTCCACTAATGAATTAGCTGGCGCTTAATGGGTGATAAAAATAAATGGAGCTGTCACTGTCTACACTCAAACAAAGCCCTCAAACACAGACAGCAGCATTACTATTTGTATAACAATGAAGACACTCTCCAAAGCCAGATATTTCCTCCAAGGATGTCAGAATAATATTTGAGCATGAAGTTCATTCTTGATCTTGCTAATAGTTTATGTGACTATGTGATCTAAACACAACAGTTCACGAAATTCCCAGCTTTGAGACTCTGAGATCCCAGAATGCTAATGAATGCCTAACAACAGCTTTAAAGTGCACAGTTTAGTTTGGATAATTTTGTCTCACATAACGTGTTGTGGGAACACTTTCAATATGAAACTTACTGGCAAAAGCTCTGTAATTTGCTGTTGTTAGAATTGCAGTTCAGTAATACAGGGAAAAGATTTGATAGCTCAAATGGGAAAGCAATGTCGGAAAAAAACGCTTTTCCATTTCAGATTTTATAAAAACACTAATTTAAAAGAGCTGCATATTATGATTTGGTTACTAGCTAGCCACATAAATCTATAATTTAGACGTATCGAATAATGTTTTCTTTTGGATTTTAATCAGCAGCAAGGAAAACATTGAGATAACACAATAATTGTTTAGCAAATATGCAATGATGCTATTGTTTTGACTTTTGTTATAAATTAATTAACTGAAAATATTAGTTTGTGTGTTCTTACTCCAGGGATTCAAATTTTTTCCTATCTTACACTAGTGGCAAAAATGACGTTTGCGCGGGGTGTAAGATAGGAATGACATCTGCATCACCGGCGCATTGCCTTTTCGCCGGGTGTACAATCGGGCCCTAGGAGTGACAAAACATTATAGGCCTCATGTGACAAGCTTTAGAGCGATTAAATAAATCTCTTATTTGGAAAATTGGGAGACATAGCATCTGGAAATGAAAATGGCTGAAACACACATTTATACAAGGACAGAGTGTGTTTGTATCTAATTAAGATAAAAGACATCAAAATCAAACACAAACACACACACGCACTTCATATTTATTCAAACACACGCGCGTGCACGCACACACACACCCCCACACACACACAATTCCCATTTTAAATGAGCACAAAAAAGATAGCCTTGTCCATTTTGCAAACAAATCCATCTTGTGTGTGTCCTTGTGAAAACGAATAAAAATTCATCCATCAATCTAGAAGCAACTCTGAGGCCGCTGCTGTCTATCAGTCAAACCACTGGCCAGCTGTCTAATGGAAGGCAGAGTTACAGCAATGACCCCACCCACCTGGTCAACTAGGTGACCTATGCATTGTTATGACAAGGTGATGGATATCCTGTCCAACGGGAACTGAAACATTTCCCTTTAAACTGCAGGTGTACTGACAGAAGCTACATTTCAGAAAAATACTGCATCCTCTGCAACAATAAAAAACAGTGTCACCCCAGACTTTGGTACACACTTGCATCACCAACAACGCCCCAGACTTACCTGAAGAACTACTACGTCAGTAACAATGCCTATGACTTTCATGCAGAACTTCATCACCAACGACACCCTAGACTTACTTGAAGAACTTCATCACTGACCACACTGGCATCAAAGATGAAGCCCCAGATCTTGGAACCCACTTATGTCAATGTTGACACCTCAGACTCACCTGCAGAACTCCTTTACAGATGATGAACCAGACTTACCTGCAAAAATATGTCACCAATGACGCCCCGGACTTTGACACTTGTGTCACCGATGAATACTAAACTTACCTGTAAAGACCAAACTCACTTGTAAAACTACATCAGCAATGATGCCCCAAACTTTTGAACATACTTGCCTCATTGATGACACTAAAGACTAACTCTGCAGAACTTTGTTACGGTTGACGCTCAAGACTTTGGTTCTGTCTTGCATCACTGATGACACCCCCTGCTTACCTGCTGAACTACTTCACCAATGATGCCCCAGTTTGGTTCACACTTGAGTCACAGATTTTGCCCCACTTTAACTTGAAGAACTACATCGCTGAGGACGCCCCAGACTTTGGAACACACTGTTACCATTCTCTTACTCGTTCTTCCTTAGTTTGGGCTTGTAGTTGTCTCGGTGGCAGGTGGCCCTGGATCCTTTGTGCTCTGCAGGCTTGCTGGGTGCTCTGGTGGCTTGGCGGCTTTCTGGGGCATCTATCTGATGCTTAGAATCAACAGGACGTCATACTAAACAGAACAAGCTGCAGGTTCCCTCTGTAAAGAGGGATTCAGTGCAATTACCAACACAAAAACTCACAAATACACATGATCCTCACTTATGAAAAACATTTATTCAATTTTTACATCCAAGACTAACGCATGAGGTAGGTGTGCTGCTGTCATAGAGGTTTAACCTCCATTAGTAAAGAGATGAAAAACACTGCTTTCACAAACAAACACACATAGGAGCAGACAAAGGAGAGCAGATCTGTGTCCCTTTAATATTTTATCTTCTCTGAGCTGCTCCCCACACCCCTGAGACTACAGCCATTTATGACTAAAACACACGCACCAACACCCCCCCCCCACACACACACACACCCCCACTCACACACACACACACACACTACCCCAAACTAAACTGCAGTGTCAGGAATCTGCAGTCTCCCTTTGTTTGGCAAGAGAAATTTTTTCCAGGCTCATTAATTATCTTCTACCTTCAAGTCTCTCTCACAAGAGAGATAGAGCTAGCTCACAAATACACACAAGCAAACACACACACACAAAGCACCTCCTTTGCGAGCAAAGTTTTCTTTTTGTGCTGATTGTGCTCGATTAGTTTCTTACAGTCTGAATCCATAAATCCTGTGATCCTACCTTATGTCTGTCCATCTCTTTGCATTTTCTTGGTTTAAAAAGTCCTTCATCACACCTGTAAAGAATGAATGACACTACCAACTTACTACACAGCAAACACACAACTTCAACATGTTTTCTGACATAACACCTTGCCAACAGTGTACATTTGTCATATGCATGGGCATATGAGATACACGAATAAAAACCAAAACAGAAAAAAAGATTAAAGAGATGGAAAGACTGAGGGTGAACACAAAAAGAGAGAGGCAGATTGAAAGGCAGAGTTATTGAGTGAAAGTGATAAAGGAGCAGTGATAAAGGGAGTTTGATGGAAAGAACAGAGCTAAATGATTCATCAGTTACTGAGGAAGCAAGAAAGTTGTGATGGAAGAACTTTAAGATTTAGAGGAGAGGAAAGAATAGTAGGAGATGAGATGGAGAAATAGGCAGGTTGCAGCCGAGAGATTACAAATAATGATGCAGTAGACACTAAGGTAAACTTAAGGTCCTGACAAGAAGGAATCAGTATAATCAGTATGTGTGTTTACAATAAACAGCCCAGAGGAACGAGCTGGCCGTGCTCTAGAGAAAATGCTTTGACAAAAAAACCCAGAAGATGTGAGAATCCCACAAAGTCAAGAGTTTGGAAAAAATACTATAAAAGCTGGGATTCAGCAAAGACAAACTCTTAAAGACAAACTCTCAAACAGCAGGTGACCACAATTTCAGATGCACTTTTTTCCAATAAAATACCCAAACAAGTGCAGAGTTTTGTTTCTTTTAATAAATCTTGTATTAGTGCATTAATAATGAAAAAAAAAAAACTTGGAAATCTAAGACATTTCTGTTCACAGCAGGAGAAACTGAAGAACTAAAAGAAGGTACAAGGACAAGCGGTAGAGGACATGTAGGGAAAAAAACACAACAAAAGAGCTTTTCATCCTCCAGAGGATCAAATCAGTCGTACTTGTTCAGCAACAGCAAGCTTTCTGTTGCTATTTTCACACAGAGAATGGGAAAGAAAGATGCTGAAAAAGCAGGAGAGGAGGGGAGACTGTGGTCCACTCGGTCCAAATCTGGTCTCTCACAAGTGCGCATTCAAAGACACAGACTGCACAGTAATCACAACTGCAGCACACATCTCTGGAGCGGTTCCCCTCCAAAATGAGCAAAAACACCCTCCTCCCATACTGGGACATTTAGAATTACATCGTACAAAAAAAGCTCAGTCGGCACCAGCTGCTCCAGGTGGGGACATGCTACCTATTTTTAGACTCACGCAGGAGCTGTGACAGATTGACCCATCTCACTCTGCTGCTAACGGCACAGCAAGAAGCCAAAATAAGACTCTCCCTTACCTGAAATCTGCACTTGACTTTACTGAGTTTAGAGGATTGATACCCTGAATTTACCTCAGCTGAACTTTCTGACCTCCTTCTCCAAAAAAGCATCACAAACATGGCTTAATGGTGAAGTTTTTGCTTAATGTTTGGATCAGAAATCTGCTTACCTCAGGTAAAGTCTTACTTGCCTTTAACAAAATTTTTATTAGCAGTTATCAAATAACAACAAAAACTGAAGTTAATTGTCAGCAAGTAAGATGCTGTAAGCCATCGTTACAGCGCTGACATGCCTTTGAAAAAGACCCTATTTTATCTGCAGTTTCCCAAGCTTGTGGCAAACTGTGCAGTGCATAATTGCGTTGTTGCTGTTCACTTCTGCTAAAGTCAAAGAAAATTATAATGTTCTTTTATGCTTCAGCATTTTCTTGTAGGTACCCATGTGCTTATTTCTTAGCTACTTCCATCATGAAAATTAGAACATTGAACATCTAAAACATTAAAACATTTTTTGTTTTGTTTTTTGTTTTTGTTGCAAAAAAAGCCCAACTTTCACCAAATTCGACTAATATATTTTTATATTTATTATTATTATTATTTGTTTTTACTATCAGTTTGAAGATTTTTTGGTATTTAAGTTTAGGGAGGAAAATTCCATAGTACAACATATTTTCTGACTGGGTTTTCATGTGTGATTCGAGTAAGCCTTCTGCTGGTTTTTCCACCTCCTTTTTTTAATTCACCACTTTTATCTTCTACTCCCTTCAAGAATAACACTGTGGCACTGCTCATTAATATCTTAGTGCACACAGAACATCATGACAAATGGAGAGTCTTGTTAAACCTTTGTTCAAATTCTCTTCTTCTCTGTGACAAAACTTTAGAAATCTCCCAGTTTACCCATGGCGACCCAATAGAGAGATGAATTATGTATGTGGCCAGGTGTTGAGCTGACAGGTCCAAAGACTGATGATAAGCTCCGTCCATGCTGCTGAAACATACTTATTCAGGCATTTACTGCAAGTGAAAGAATACACAAGGGCTACAGTCTAATCCAATCCAATCCAATACAATCCAAAAGCCCTGCAGTCAAATAACACATAGAAGAGGCTGATACTGTTTAATTTTTATTGAGGTTTAGTTCAGAGAGGTGTTAAGTCAAGTCTGTGCTCCTTAACCAGCCTGGTTGTCAGTGGTTGTGTGATACATCCAGAACATAAATATGAGACTGACACAGCATGTTATGGTGTCAAACAGTGATGAAAGTTTCCAAGTACATTTATTTAAGAATTATATTTATTCTTCTGTACATTTAATTTTGGTAACTAACAGATACTTTTTTGTAAGTTTATCTGATTATTAGTTTTCTTAATAAATAATTTTGTCTAAATACTATCAGATAATAGTAAATATTAGTTTGTCCTACCATCAGTGCTAAAGGAGATGATGAGACACAGAATAATATCAATTCTTCATGTTTTCAACAGTGTTGGAAACTGTACATTTTCATCTACTAAATATGGTGATGATTTGCTTACTATTTTTCAAATTTCTGTATATTTGAATAAAAGTTTTAATGTTGGACTTTTAGTTGCTGTTTCGCTACTATTGTGGTTTTACTACCTCGGCTTAAGTAAAGGATTCTAGCATTGTCTCCATTGCTTGTGTCAAATCTGGTCAATTTAAGGTTAAAAAAGAAGTCAACATGAACAAATGTGGCCCAGAACAAAGTGCATTGGTCCACCCTCTGCTGACATCTTAAAGTATTCCTCCCTGCTGCAAACTAGATTAAGTTTTTAACTGCACCTATTTAGTAATCCACAGCAGTTGTTCATTAATGACAGAAAATGTAAAGTGCAAATAACAGAATATGCACCGCAGGTGTCTTTGAATGTACTAATCATGTATGACAAAGTGAGTTAAGGAGTAAATTCAATCTGTCTTCCTCTCACACCAGAATGCAGACTTAGCTGCAGCTGCATGTCTCAGCCACCCACCAGTTTCCCTGAGGCAAGAAGTCACACTCATGCACAAATCAGCACGACAGATGAGGCAAAACACAACAGGGTCACTTGCATGAAGTGTGTGTGTATGTGTGTTAATTTTAAAATGCTAGGACAGTTCATTTGTTTCTAAAAACAGAAACTCTTCACTTTTTCTCTGTTTTAATTTGCA
>JAQNCA010000032.1:12042752-12057580 GCA_029783725.1 Acanthurus tractus | reverse complement strand
CCCTCAAACATCAAAGTAAGCCACAGCAGATACTGTGGGAGCAGTCATTTGACAATCAGCGCTATTGCTCACAGCAACGACTCACCCGGGATTAAACCCTCTCATCTCATAACTTTGATTGACCTACTCTGCACTAGATCAGCTGCTTCAGTGTCTCTTCAGTGCAGAATGTGAAGCAGCAGCTGGGCGGCTTTGCTTAGCCTCCTTAACAGACATCATTGCTCCCCAGCCACTTCCTCTGGTTCTTCCTGTTTCAAAACCCAGGCAATGCTTGGTGACATTCACAACACTACCCACCACCACCCTTTAAATAGAACCATCACCTTGTCAATAAGGCATTGAATGAGGCCAGACTGGCAATACAGGGAAAGTGCAAGGCAAAGGACGCCAGTAAAAAAAAACAAAAAGCAAATTGTCCGGAGAAAAAATTTAATCTAGTTACTATGGAAGCCATTCAAATACACTGCCATTCCTAATGGATCACAACCCATTAATTGATCCATTAATGGAAAATAAACCATTAATGGATCAATTGTACAAAGGTCTTGGTTCTGATTTAGTGTTTATATATCAAACACTATATCAGAACCGGGACTTTTAGCTTCATTAAAAGTGAATGATGCTTAAGTAGTTACAGTACATATTAAGCTAAATGCAGTGGGCTTGAGGGCTTGTTAGTTTCCAGGCATCCACCCAGTGCGCCTCACCCTTGGGCGACTCTGGAAAAAGTAGGGCATCCCAGTCTTATCCAGCAATTAGACTCTATATTGTTAGAGATTACTGATATGATGCTGTTTGTAGATTTGAGTCCAGGGATCCAGTTGGTTCTTCTCTACTGTCTGCACTTCCTCTTTGTTATTAGAGATGGCATATGATGTTCAAAGTACAATTTTTTATAACAAGAGGTCAGCACGGAAAGGCCGTTAAATCTCCCTGCTGCTGGATGGGTAACAGCTCCCTCAAGATTAAACTGATATTGGAGCACACCTGCTTTCATACAGCAGATAGAGAAGTGTGCAAAGAAACACAATAAGCACAACCAATTTCCTGGCATGTGGGAAGTGAAACAAAGCAAATACTTCAGCGTGTACTTTAATAGCACCGCTCCTCCCTGAAATAAGCCTGAGGTAAGAAATTGTTTGGTTTGAAAAAAAAAAACAATCCAATCTCGTAGTCCCCCCAAGAGAAATAATGGGAATTTAAGGTTATGTAAATCCTGCCTTCGAGAAGCTGAGAACAAGAGTTGTCACCACGCTGCAAACACGAGCTCACCTTCCTCCTCCGATGCCTTCTTTTATCACGTTCTTATTCAAATCCATTTCCTTCCTGTCACCTCTGTGATAGTGCAGCTAATGTCACTTAATAAAATTATGCAAAGGAACAGCACTCTGTCCTGTTCTCAACATATTGAATTATCTGTCTGAGGTGAGAGAGAGGGAGAATGAGAGAAAACCCAGGAGATGGATGACCTCTTCAAGTCATTGGCACGCCTCTCCCTTTCTCTCTCTGGGGGTTAATATGGTTTTAATGAAAGCCTGCTCCTGAAACAATTTATGTCATGGTGGGAAATGAGTGAAGTGATGGAGAGGTTCGGTGGAAACGGTTTTTATTTACTGTTTACTACTCCATGTACTACCAACATGAGTGATGAACAGCAAAGAAACAGAAGAGACACAGTGAGCTACAAACTAGGACCACATGCCTCCCAAAACAAAAAGTTTGCCACAAAGGATGTAGGGGGTTGTCTCTGTGTGTTAATTTGGTTTTGATAAACACTCTTTTATTGGTACATGCACGGGGTGGGGGGGTTAAAGTGGGTTCAGTCTGGAGCTGCACCACTTAACTGAAGGATGAACACAAGAGAGCAGTGAAGAGACAATGATTTAAGATGAAGTGGTGTGATACACTGAGTGGGCAGCAGTCTCCTTAGTGATGAGAGCATTGTCACATTAATGGGACCTTGTTTATACATGCGTGTACACATACGTGTGTGTCTGTGTGTGTGTGTAATTGCCTATGTGTTTAAATGAGTGTGTGTTAAGTGCAGCTGATAGTTTTACATGCAAGTCGTTAGATGGGCAAGGGTCAGACTGATAATAGACGGATCAAAAAGAAACAGGAGGAACAAAGAGAGAAGATGGAGAAAAAAATAAAAGACAGAGACAAAAAAGGATAAAAGAGATGAGAGAAGACAACATGAAATAAAAGGGAGGAGGTGGAGGGAAATTTAGTTTGGGCAAGATGACACGAGGGATGGACTGACTGAAGTTTACATAAAAAGAAAGACATGACCTTCATTACTTTGAACTGAGAAAAAAAGACCAACATTCGAAGTTGTGAGCCCGAGGAAAAGAAAAGATGAGACTTAGAACTCAGAGGAAGGATCAGTAAACTTAAAAAAGTCATCTCATTGATTCTGGACTGATACACGAATGTTTGCTCGTGTCACATATGAGTTGTAAGTTGCAGTCTCCAGATCGTGGGGTCATTGTGAGTGAGAGACCTTTGTCTCAAGCCTCCAATTAACTCATACTTGGGGAAAAGCAGCAGCTCATCATTTTATCTAAAACAGTTTCATTCTTATGTTTGTGTGGCAAAACATAAAAAGTCCAACTTTAATAAATGAACAATTGAGCAAAAACTTTTTATTTTTTAAAGTAATGTTACCGTGCTGCACTGATGTCTTTATTTACACTGCAGTGTGTGATAGATATTTTGTAGAAACTGTTCTAAACTTTAATGTATGTTTCCCTCATAAAACTGAGGAATTGCCACCCAAGGGCGAGAGAGGAAAAAGAGGAAAGTGGAAAAAAGACTGAACAGTTATGCCATAATATTTTTTCGCAGACACTCTGAAAGTTTGGCTTTTTCATGCAAAAAGTGCCACATCACATTCAGTAATAACTTGTAGGAAAAGGCCAAACAAATCAGTTTCACACGAAGAGAACAGTTCGTCTTTGTCAGGGTCAGCTGGAGCAGAGAGTCCTGATTGGTCTATTCAGGTCTGCAAAAATGAGTGTAACTGCATCCAGAAATATAACAGCAGACAAAATGTTCTCACAGAACCTTCTGCTGCTTTATTAAGGACCAACACTGGAACAAGAGTCATCTTAAAACCTCTTCAAGCTGCTCAGGTAGAGTTTCCACAGTCATACAACATCTTCCACATCTATAAAACTTTTGTGAAACTACAACACTCAGATCTCAGGCAGCATGTCATGTATCTCTGTGGTGTCTTATATTGTCAGACTCAACACTAGAGCAGCAATTATTGCAATATCAAATCCGATTGCACAGATAAATGAAACAGTGAAAGGAGGTATTATTTTCCCCTCATCTTCCTCCTCACTGTTCATCTCAGACCTTAAAAGCCCAGCAGAGCAGCAGAGGGGTGTTCAGCCCTGTGTGTGCCAAAGTGTGACAGTGTGCTTATGAAAGTGTGTCTCTAGGTCACAGTTGGGATCAGAGCAGGGGATGTTGCAGCAAAGTCTCCCCGGTGCAGCCAAGCTCCTTTCAAAAGACAGACCACTTTACATAGAGACGGTGAGAGCTTTAATGTGGGCGAGGCGTTTAGTCTAAAGCTGCTTTTTTTTTTAAGTGGAAGTGGAGAAGAGGAGATGCACAAAAGTACTACATTCATGTCACTTTGACTAAGTTTTAACGAACAATTTCTCATGCACCTTAAGAACAGTTAACAAATACACATTCTTGGTTTTGGACTTTTCATGGGATTTGCTGGCAAAGTTTCTCCTTCGAGAGATCAGGGTATGTTGAGTATTTTCTTCCTTCTGCAATCGCTGAAACTTTCAGAAAAATAATAAAGCTGCTGTTTGAAATCCACTGAAAGTCGCTGATTATAAAGTGACTTGAAACATTCGGTATTCTATGTGTGATGCAGCGACGGGCCCTCCATAAGTGTTAATTACAGCTCAGCCAAATTAATTGAGATCAAACAATTGCCTTAATGAGTGATACTCTTGAGAGGATAGATTTATAACACAAATCATTTGTTAGATAAATGTCAGTGGTAATGAGGAATTATATTCATTCAAACACATTAATTACTCAAACACACCTACCGAACTGCTGCAAAGTGTGTTATCATAAAACAGCTTTTCTTTTCACATTTAAGATAACGTAATCAGAGACAACAGCGCTCGGACGCAATGCATTATGGATTAAAAGGAATTCTTAAAGGAATGTTTTTGTTTTGTACTTAGGCCCCTGCAATGAGGAGAGGAGGAAATCTGGACGGCAATGATGTAACACTGTAAAAACAAAGCTAAAAAAAATAAATGGCGGTAACTTTTATTTTTTTCTCCTGCTAGAGTTGTTGCTGCTCAGTGATATTTCAGCATCAGCAACGTCTTGAAATCAACACAAACTCCCACTTATTGCATAATTGATTTAATGCTGCTGAGAGAAAAGGAGTCAGCAGAGGTCAGAGTGGAGGAAGATACATCTGTAACTTTTCACCCATCATCCTCCTTTATTTCTCTTCCTTTACTGAGTCTGTCAGTCAGCTGCTTTATCCTGATCGCTCAGGTCAGGCTACACAAAGACGTCTGGAACAGGCAGGTCATTACTGATAATTGTAGGTTTAGTTAATAATAGGGCAAACTACAGTGGACAGTGTGCTATGGCAGCAATTTTCTTTTTTCAGGGTGAAGGGTCTTTCCTTGCTTTCCTTACAGTGAAAGTAAGAAAAGCAGTGAAGATATTTCAAATAGAGAACTGAGAAGATAACATATGGAAACAAGCTCAGAAAGGATTAAATTATACATGATTGTACACACTGTCATCTATTAACAAGCCTGACACCTACATTCTCATACTCGGCTGCAAACAACTGTAGTTGTAGCTGTATTGGGAACAGTTTGGAAAGGATTGGCAGGATTTGTTTACAGTCTAACTGAGGGACTGCAATTGCAAGTCTTAGCAGCAAAGGTAAGCAAGCTGTTCCCAAGAAAACCTGTACTCAGCAAAGCCATCTTCTCCTGTATTCTGTTTTCCCCTCATTAAAACAAGACATTCATTTAAAAAAAAACATTACATGTTAACATTACATGTCATGCTTAAAGTTTTGTTCAAGGGAAATTAGGGAGATTGGGCACGTTATAAGAACAACCGCAAATCCTACTCTTTATTCATTAATACACAGTTATTGAACAACATCATGGTAATGGAACACATGCCTAACATAGACCTAAAATATACAAGAAACATAAGGAAGTAGATGAGAAAAAATCTTTAATCTGAATAAAGAACATTAGACTTTTTCATTTGGGACTTAAACTTCAAATGTAATAAAAGTTGCACATCTTTTATTAAAGACCAACAGAAGTCAAGTGGTCATTTTCTTATCCACAATTTCATTGTGTAGGCTTAATATGCAAGAGCAAAACATTTAAAACACAGCAAACTTTTCTTTAATATTTTAGTACATCCTTATGATTAACTGCTGGAATAAAAACAGAATGAAAGCCTGCATAAGACAAATAAAATCAAAAAGAAAAAAAAGTATAAGAGGTGCAATTAAAACTATAAAGCAGACATTAAGTTTTCTGATGTATGATGAGCTTAATAAGGAGATTAATTCCAGAGACCCAGCTGGTTGCTGTCCTAGCCGGCAGAGATCAAAGACACTTTGACTTTGAACCATTGTTCATTTATTTCCACCATAATCCACACACATGCGCCTTAACGCAGAAAAAGGGGCTGAAGATATTTCAAAGCTATTTAATCATCAGTTAATCATTATTAGTATGTAGATCAAAGCACTGTGTGTACATGTTAATGTCCATTAGTGGGCTGATGGGATGGGCTTTAAGCACAGCTGGTGCTTCTTTGTTATGAAAATGAACGCTGACCGGATTAGATGCTGTTTACATGACATTAATGTTGAATCAGCCAGATATTCAGTCACGATCTCGTCTCATGCCTCTGATCCTCCGTGTAAACACTTTATATGTGTGTAAGCGGAAATTAGCGGGTGGGTGGGTGTTTGTAAAGTTTAGAAATGTTATCATCCATCTTTGCTTGAGTAAACAGCAAAGAGTAATGAGCCGGTTTCAGCTCTTTACCCATAGTTTCTCCTGCTGGCAGTGTGGCTTTAGCGATGACAAAGTTGGTCTGTTTGTGCACCACTCTAGTCAACTTCAATCAATCCACTGCTTTGGAAAATATGAGATGTAAACTTGACCTTCAAGGTTCGAGGATAAAGTGTCCTGACTTTCGTGTTTCCTAATTGTTTTCGTCCAGCATCATCATGAGGTCAACATTTTTAGATCATAATGCACTGGTGTGTTATTCGAATTTGGCACACAAATTCATGTCCATACATCCACATGTCTATATGCTAAACTTGAATGTTTAAAGGGGTCATCAACATGCCCAGCTTTACGGGGCTTCTAGCATGACTGTGCACCTTTGGAGCTGTTCCCTTTTTTTTCCCCATTTCCTTTCTCATCGCTCTCTTTTTGGAGTCACATGTCGTACCTCATGCCTCCACATTTGTTAAAGCCTGACATGTGTGGTTGTCATCAGCAACTGCTCTCCTATTTGCCTTTCATCAACTCTATCTTTTTCCTTTCACTTTCTCCTCTAAATTAATGAATACGCCTTTTTATTTTTTTTTAAATGTCATTGTTTTTCTCATAAATACTGACGACATCAGTTGTCCAATCATCTGTTTATCCATCCAATGATGGCAGTCTGTGAGAATATGCATTATTAGCCTGATTATAGCTAGGATTACACTGCTTTGTGTTGATGTCATTCTTAGTCACAACTCCCAAATGACTCGGCTATCTCCGCTCACTAATCAAGTGAGCTGCAGTTTGTTCTGTCCTCCATGTACCCACATTATCCCAGGCTGCCATATTTGCTCTAATGGCCTTAGTTAGTTTAACCCTTCACAGGGCACTCACTGAAATACTTTGAAATTCAAAATTTCAACCCTAGAGTGTTACTGGGGGACAAAACAAGACTTTTGTGACATATTTAAAAAAAATTAATTTTCATGGAAAAAATCAAGGTCAATGAAATTACCTTGCCCTAATAGGGTAAAAAAAAAAGTGCATTTACAAAAAAAAACAAGAAAAACCCTTATAAAGTGAAAGAAACACATCTTTCTACAAATTGAAATATCCTCATTACAACATTATTAAATTACAACGATCTTCGCTGATTGGCTGGATGTAAACCATGTTTTTCTCGACCTCACTGTGAGGCCGGAGGTATGCTATTTGTATGGGTGCACAAGTTCCCAAAAACGGTAATTTGCCCCATATGTTTGGGTAGGAAGCTGCACCTGTGGACCACAATGTCATGGTTAAGTTGTTGCTTTCATGCTGTTGTTTTAATGCCCACTTCACTAATAAAATAAATATTTACAGTTTTTCAATGATGAAGCATCTATGAGAGCTTAACACATTCATTTAATTTCCCCGTTTTTAACAGAGAGATGATTTTTAGTGCTGTCCAATCTGGCTATCAATGTTTGTGCAGCCAGCAGGCTTAATGTTGAAAGGACATTAAATGTCTGTGCCGAGTGCTTATTTGATTGCCCTTAATTGTTTTCTGTCAAAGAATGTTTTGGGACTGATTCAATATGAGACACTTTAAAACCAATCTTGAATGAATTTCACTGTTGTTTAAAAATAAAATCTGAGAGGAAAAAAAGAGTGCTCCTTGTATGACTCTGTATGGCCATTGAGAGGCACTGGAGGGTGGGATAACAACGAGGAGGCAACAGAAGAGAGGAAGGATGGAGGGACAAGAAAAGAGTAAAAAGACTGAAAAAACGGAGGGAAAAGGACAAAATTATTATGCAAGAATTATAGCTGTATTATAAGGATGTAACTCAGAAAACATGTTATATAATAAGCTGCTCAGGGACAGAAAGCAGACTTGGCTCCATTGTGGCACTGTGGACTGACTCACTGTCTTGAAGTCAGGACAGATTTCACACACACACACACACAAACAGACACTTGCACAAGCTTTGACAAGCTGTGCGAATCCCCACATACATTACAGCTCAGCAACATCCAAAGACAGTGTATTTTACTCATTCAGATATTCCAGATGCTCTTTTAACAGAGGAAAGTCTGACATTTAGCCAGAAGACCTTCCACAGCCTGCACGTCTTCACAATGACAGTCAACTAATTGGAAGCTGACTTTCTATTTCGCAGAAATATGAGAAAATAGAGGATTATATCCTTGACTTCGCGGCTCACCTTCACGCAGACCTGTTGTGTTTGTATCTGAGCAGCGAGATTTTCTTGCTGTGCTGTCTTCTTTATTAAAAAAAGACATGTTTGATTTGGCCTCTGTCCTTCAGTATTCTTCAAATACCTATTTTCCTCTGTAGAGACACGAATTCCCCCAGTAAACAAAACATCCACTGACCTCTGAAACCACCCATTAGTTGTTTTCTGACAGAGACATATTTTCTGTCTTTTGGTTGTGAACGGCAGAGATATTTTTACATCAGTAGCACTTAGAGCTGATGGTTTGTGTCAGAGCTGACATAGTAAATGACAATAGCGCTCAATGACACATTCACAAGAGGCAATTTGTTTGCATAGTGCATTTTTTCATTAAAATTCCTGTGAGTGTGTATCCTTTATGTAAGCCCAGTCTCTGAAGCTGATGAATGATGTTTACATGTGAATAAATGTAAATACTTATATTACATGTGAAAATTGACATGAGAGATAAGAACCAAGTTTATTTCTTTTATATTTAGTTTATAACAAGTTTTTCTTGCTATTTCTGGTTTCTTGTTGTTATTCTGAACTTTGTAAAGAAAACAAGGCTTAATTTTTCCTTTTTCTTCTATCTAAACATAATCAACATATTGCATTACTGTACTGAGTCCATAAAACAATAAACATGGTGTGAAAATGGGTTAAACAAAGACAATACACTGCCTCCTTGTGTGGAAACAAGCTGCAGACAAACATGTTGTCAGGTGGCCACTGGACAAATGTTGAGGGATGACTTGTCAAGCAAGGTCTTTGAAATTTTCTTTTTCCCAAGTGTCAAGTGTGTTCAAGCGGTAATAAAAGCACAAGAGTGACCATAAAGATACTGTGGCCACAGGATATGTGTGTTGATTTTAACTAATTGCAGTCCAGTCATTAAAGGTAAAAAAAACAAATACTGGAGCTCTGTGGCACCATTCAACAAAGTTCAATCAACATTTTTCTAGAGTAATTTTTGCTTTTGACCAGTAAAACTCTATACATCGACTCCACAAATCAAATTTAATTTATTTTTTCAGGAAATAAACATTGGAGAGATTATACTTCCATTGCCAAAATTCTTCCGTCATTTAATGTTTGATACACACAGCTTCACAATGACAGTGTGTAAAACCTGTTTAGCTCTTTAACACTGGCCCAAATCAAAGCTGCATATTTGTTTAAAATGTACATCATAAGACCTTTGGTGTTAAAGCCTCCAACTGCTCTGAGCAATCTCAGTATTTCCAGCCATTACTGTGAATGATTCTTTGCAACAGTGTGAAGTGGATTCAAGCACACTGTGATCCATGCCTGTTTTTATTTACAAGCAGCGGGTACACTTCGTACCTCTCTATCCATAAAGGTCACATTTAACAGACCAGGGAAGTTAAGCTCAGGCCCCTTGCAGAGAAGAAGCCATTATTCCCAGTCATTACTGGATGTTTTTTACCTGAGATGAGTGTAAACAGAGTGATTTATGGACCCAGGTGCAACGAAGATACAGAGACTAGTCATGTAAAAATTATGTATAACAAACAAATTATTTCCTAACTTGCCCTCATCTGAACCTGCCATTGTCATCCTGCCCTGAATGGTTTCAGCTAGCAACAGTATCTGTCTTCCTCCAAACCACAACTAGCATTTACCCATGGCAGCAAAGCAAAATATTCTAGGAGCTTTCCCTTTGTCTTGCTGCTGCCCTTCACATCAGAAGCTGAGATCTTCTTCCAGGTTAAAATGGGTATTACAATCACACTACCTACTAACTACCACCACCTGCCCAGCAGAGTGTTTAATGGTCACTTAACCAACTCTCGGCAGTCAATAAATATTTGCAGATTTCTTGCTGCTAAAGAGAGGACAGTGCAGAAAAAGGCTCTGGATTTCAGCTTTAATGAGATAATTATACCAAATCAATGATGCAAATAACTTTATAAACTTAAGTTCAGAAAAGGTCATAGTTTATATAACTGAGTGCCAGACACAAGCCTCTCTCTTTATCTGAGTCATTATAATGCTTAATTCAGCAGCTAAATGTGTTGTGAGGTTAAATAAAGATGTAAAAGAGGCTCAAGAACCAAAAGTTACAACTGTTTTGTCATTAAATTATAAGCAGTAATACCTTTCTTCAGTACTTCAATCCATTATAACAGCAACAGCGTCGCTTCCCCATGAAGTTTAGCTTTAGGAGAGACACTGCATTATCTAATAAGGATTTAAAAAATGCTTGGATATTGATTAAGTGACCTTTTCTGCTTTCCCTTCTCCAGCGAGTTACACTCCCACCCCTCTGTGTATGTGTGTGTGCCTGTGTGTGTGCCTGTGTGTGTGTGTGTGTGTTTTCTGTCCAGGCACAACTAGGCTGCAGTATTTAAATAAAAGCTACAGTTAATGATCTGTGTGGTTAAAGTTAAATACTAGAAAGTCTTGACCTTGGTCTCTGAATTACCCAAGAATAGTTTATTATAGTCCATGTAGTTTGCATTAGAGTCAGTCTATCTGTATGTGTACTCTGCATCTCTGCAGCTCAGCAAACAGTCTAATACCGAGGGTCTATGTGTATAGACTGATATTCACATATTCAACACACACACAAATGCAGCCAGCAGGATAGTTCATTTCACAGGTTCCCTACCGGCATTTGACGCACATACTGCCACACACACATACACATTGCCACTGCCTGCAGGTAATGCCAAAGGTGGCCAGCATTCATCTCATTTGTGTTTCATCTATCCTCTGAATCATAATAACCACAGAAAAGCCGACGCATGGCAGGGAAACGAATGGGGAGAACCACTGAACCATTTGGTCAAATTTAATAAGGAGGGTGCAGAGAAGGGCAACTTTTGTTTTCTAACAGTCTTTTCTGTTCTAGGCACAGCAGCTTGAACTAAAGTATGTTAGTTTGATAAATATAACCACATTTACTCTGTAGGAAAAACTGATTGCAAGGTTTTACTTGAGAAGTTTCAGCAAAATAGATTTCTTAAATTTCCCTTTCTGTTGTTTTTTCACTTGTATCAACTCACGAATGCAAGGTTTCAGAATTAGCTAGGTCCGACAAAACATTTAAGGTGTAATATTACTGTGAGTTCGAATATGTATAATGGTCAGCAAATAAAAAAAAAAACACAGGCTGCACAAATCTCTGCCCACTGTGTATAAGCCTGTTAGCTTTTGAGGAGCTACAACCACATATTCCAGAACAGAGGCCATGTAAGCCTTTATAATTACATGCTCCTGTAAACACCCTCATGCTGTTCTGCAGTGGAAGATATTTAATCTACTGCCCACACGCTAACAATGTTGCTAAGTCCCAAGCTAAAGCTTTCATCTTAGCATGCACTAACAGACCATGATGCCAGGATTGAAGCTAACCCTGGAAATAGCTCCATGTAACTGAAGGGGCTAGCTTTGATCCTCCTGTGTGCATTAGCTATGGCTCTATCTGGTTCAGATGGCAGGCTGTAGGCTTGGTTATCTTTCTGTTCCATAATGACATCTTCTCACACTTCTGACACGTGGGCTGCTAATTACACTAAACACTGTACTGTCTAACGAAGCTAAAGCATCACGTCTTTTTGTTGCAGGAACGGTGAGAGAAAAAGAAACATGCACTGTTGCTGTTGTCAACAAGCCATTAAATACTGACGCATCAAGTAATGAAGAAAAAAATGGGTGCTTAGTGAATCGATTTGTGAACGTGTTTTGACTGAATCTTTATGCCAGAGTGGTCACAGTGGGAGGATAGTTATGAACCAGGTTTGGAGTGAACTACAGTAAAAGAAGAAAAAAATCAATACAATAAAAAGACAGGAGGGATGGAGACCTGTGTGTGTGTTTATGTGTGTCTGTGTGTGTGTGTGAGGGAGAGAGGGGGAGAGCTGAAGTGAGACAATGTAAGAGAAGAGCTGACCTGTTTTTTGACATAGCTTCATTCTGGCCAGCAGAGAGAATATTTAGTGAAGTTTAATGAAAGTTCTTTGGCAGGTTGAGCTTCTCTCAAGACAACACAAAGTGCAGATACATTAGCTACATTCGCACTGCAAGCTTAAGAGCTCCATCCATATTTTTTGCCGGATTCAATTCCAGTGTAAACTTGCTATAATCCTGCTTAAAAGAGCAATTACAATGACGTCACACACGCATGTTGTTGTGGGAAAGGAAACATGGTTAAAGCTTGAATCAGCAACTATGTTTGTAGTAATAAGATGATGATCTGTGGATTTCAGCGAGTTTATTTGCAGAGTATAGCTGTTTATGGACCAACAGCAGCTACTGCTGTATGAAGTTGTGTCTCCCAACAAGACATCAACTTAAAAGGGGAGAGTGCAGTAAAAGCCACATGAATTCTTATATGATTGTTCTGACTGTGGGCACATTAAAAAAAAAAAAAAATCAGATCTGTACTTGATTTAGGATCACATAAGAAATATGCTTATGTACATCATCCATCCCACCATCAATTACTTAAAACCACTTATCCTTTGCAGGGTCGCCAAACCCAGCGGCATGCAAGCAACTGCATGCACCCTGGAAATGTCCCCGTTCATCACAGGGCTGACACAAGGACAAGGACAACAACAACAACGACAACAACGACGACAACGACGACAACGACGACAACGACGACAACGACGACAACGACGACAACGACGACGACGACGACAACAACAATAATAACTTTACTAACCGCCGTGGGGGAATTCATTTCAATCTGCTGCCACTGCTTGGTGCTCATTGACAAATTTTATTTGGTTACATTACCATAAAGGTTGTTACTAGGTGACTGCCATCAAAAGAAAGGCTCACTTCAATCAGTGAAACAAAAAAAGAAATTTGAGCTGAATAAATATAAAAGGAACTAAACAGCCTGGCCATAGGAAGAAAAAAAATGATGAGTACTTCTGCAAAAAGAAATTAAAAGTCATGCACCTTTCATCAACCACACACACCCAGACACACACTTTATGCTATGACACCCCACCATATGGTGAAGTAGTGGCAGAGCCTGAGGGAGGGAGGGAGGAGAACAGTGAAACATTGAGGGTTACAGGGAGTATTTCATGTCTTTCTGTAGGCTGTGACATTAACAACCAAAGGTGATTTAACTTCCTAATTCATCAACCTCCTTTATTTATGAGGGAGCAAGGCTCTTTAGCAAGCACTGATGGATCTCACTAGCTCTTTATTCTCCACTCAAGAGGATTTGGTAGCAGCATAAAAACTGAGATGAGGAGGAAAAGGAGGTGAAGAAAAAGTGGGGAAAGAAATAGTGTTGCAGGGGTTTTGACAGGGTTCATGTTTGCTACTAAGACACCCAGGACAATATATTGTATTCTAGAAAAGCTTTCTATTTTTCCTTTGTTCCTTGCCTTCCCTCCATTTCAGTCTTATTTTTGCTGTGTCCATTCTCCAACATCCTTTTTCTCATCATGAAGTGTCTCCCTTATCTCAAGTTATCTGTTTCTCGCCAAGCTTTAGGCCTCCACACAAAGAGAAACTCACACAGACACACACACACAATCCTTGGTAACTCTTGTCTCTTCCCTACAGTGTCGTTTAACTTCCCGACGTTTGGCCTGAAGGCTGCTGTGATCTTCACTTCAGACTCTTTGCTCGTCACATTGCCTGGAGAGCAGAAGTGTCAGGATCCAAAAGACACCCGGGGCGCATGCGCACCCACACACACACACGCACGCACACACACACGCACACACACGCACGCACAGAGCTATATGTGCACAGTTACTCCTCTACTTCATTTAGTTAATGTGTGCTGTGTTTACATGTTCTGAAACAGCCACTTTGGTGCCTTTTAGACACGTCAAAGTTGGAGCTCAGCTGATTCACAGCTGACTTTATTTTATTCAGCTCACATCAAAAACCTTTGCTTGATGGCAATATGGATGACACTCACAGATCAGTTCCTCAAGAAAGTCTCACTTAAAAACAATATGATCAGCAAATACCAAAAAGAAGAAATGTGATGTCTTTGCTCAGCTATAAAGGACAACAAAACACAGAAAGCACTTACAAGTTTACATGAAGTGGCTCCTCAAAGGAAATTTCTAAACTAACTAAAACTAGTAACTATTAGTAACTAGTAACTAAATAGCAACATTAGCACTTTGTCTTTTTCCCATGTATTTAGTACCAAATGACACTTATTTTCAAAAATGCCCACCCGAAACAGAATTGGCTCCATTTGCAAAGAGTTTAAAACTCAAACTTATTTATTTTCATTGCTTTCAGCCTACTTGTGAACAGCTGCCATTTTCCAGAAATGTACATTCATGCATGCATGTATGTATGGTAACTTTACATTGGTAAATTAACATTGGTAAATTTGTTTTGATTGCAATTTGGTTTTTCCCTCAATATTTTGATCATCTTCATTGACGTGACAAGCATGTAGAAACAACACCCCTCACAGTTCTGTCAGTGTGTGTATGTGTGATAGTTTTCATTTATTTTCTGTCTCAACAGGTTCCACATCACTGATTACTGTGACTGGATAATGTTTGATGTGATTGGTTGAGGTGGCACTGTAGGATAAAAAGCACACGCT
>JAQNCA010000032.1:12009320-12032670 GCA_029783725.1 Acanthurus tractus | reverse complement strand
TTTTTAACCACACGGGCCCAGGTGCAGCTAATCACCTCGATGACCACTCGCCTCAACTGTAGCCTGAAACAGAGAAGAAAGCAAGTACACCCCTACTGGCATGGAGGGGTTGTCACAGCAGCATACTAATACCCATTCCTTCCTTTCTTGGTGAACATGATCAGGGTAGCTGAAAAAAAAAACAAGCTGATAATCTATTTGTTTTCAATGTTTCTATTTTATTCAAGCTATTCATCGCTACCACTCCTAAAATAAAATATTGCAGGATCGAAAAATATGATTATAGATATTTTCTTTTCCATCAAATAATTCATCAAGTCATGCAGTTTATAAAAAAAAGGGCACACGGAGATGACATAAATAAGTTCATGGTCACATCTGTAAGAGAAATATCCAAACACTTCTCCATCTGCTTCTGTCTCCGTGGCTATAAACTGTCTTCTTTTTCAGACATTTAATTTAACTTATTTTTCTCAATACTTTTTTTCCCTCTGTCCTAAATTTCATGAAAACAGATCCTTACTATTTTTTGTACCCAAACAAAAAAAAAAACACAAGGGAGTCAGTAAATTCTGTCCTCATTTCTTTTCTTCCCCTCTCTTCCTCTCTATCAGTCTTCCTGTGTTCAGGAGAGCAAACACAGCACCAACAGAATGATAGACAGAGAGCCACAGAGGCAGACAGAAAGATACATTGACCTGGACGTCAGGCTAGACTAAGCAGGAACTTTTTATATGAAAAAAAAGAGAAACAGACAAATCTCTCTTTCTCTCTTTCTCTCTCTCTCTCTCTCTCTCACACACACACACACACACATCTCAACTTTTGCTCTTTAGAAACAATACTGGCAGACCAAAGTACCTTTAGCTGCTTCCTTCAGGTTGTATTTCTCTTTTTTCTCATTTTTTCTCTGTGTAACTTTTATTTTTTCTCAGCTTCTCCCCACTTCATTCCACTCCCCTCTGACTGAGTTAGACTCAACTAACCTAATGAAAGTGGAAGGGCAATATTATCACAATATTATGGTCTGATCGATGAGAGTTTTGACCGAAATTTGTAACTACATTACCATATACACTGCTACAAGACGATTAATTTGGAAACCAATTGGAATAGATCAAGCCTAGAGGAGTTGTTGAACTTTGTGAGCTGCACAAAAATGGTGCAGACAATAATCCATCTGTCCATAGAATTGCCTTCATTATCGCTAAAGCTCTTGGTGTATATAACCCGCAACCTTACAGGGGGTGACTAACATTTATATTTTCACAAATAAAGTGGAATTTTAATCAAAGACTGAATGAGAAGAGTTTATTCCCAAAAAACAGTGTTGCTTTGCTAAGCGCGAGAATGTCTGGAGGCAGATGAAAAGCTATTATCTCTCAAACAGTGAATTAATTAAAGGGTCCCGGAATAATTATATACATTCAGTGAGATAAATAGGCCAGTGTGGAGTGCTGATGAGGGAGCATTTAACCATAAGTTATCATTAAAATGTTTATGCCCTCTCCAACACAATAAAATCCCCTTTTAAATCATAAAGGTACAAGATTTTATAATCTTGAAGTCGATCATTGCTGTGCATATTCTGTATTTTAATATGTCATTCAGATAAAGGACAAAAGTTTCCTCCCAAGACTTACAGTGCCTAACATGGGGCTTTTCTGACTATAACAGACAATTTAATACTAAACATTTCAATGTTTGTTGTATGTATTTGATGTTGATGCTGATAGTTTTTCCTAAAATTGGCTGTTTAATAACATTATTTCTAGCCAGTTTTAGCCTCAACCCTGCAGCAATACCTTATGACAACCTCTCCATTATAAGAGAAACAGGTTTGGCAGGATCCTGCATTGAATTTCAATTCCCTTATCAAAGTATAACAACAGTGGATTAATAACTTAACAGCCCCTACTTTAAATAATTGCTGAGGACAGAGGGGAGAGACGGAGGAGAACTGCTGCAGAAATGAGGAAAAGGTCGTCGATAATGGCATACGTGATGCACATCTGATCTGTGTAAGGTGCCGAGTTTTTTCTTGTGAATACAGAATCGAGGCGATAAATCCATTCAGCAGCTGATGTGAGGATTCATGCATAAGCATGGGAATTTACACATGAACAGAGAGACCTTCACATGATCACAGGATCACATGTCCTCCTGCTCGCGAGAGGTAGAGATTCTTGTCAAACTCGTACGACATAACAATGATACACTACATCGAAGATGAGAGAGTGAATGATGGAGGAGAGAGAGGCAAGAGGGCAGCAAGGAAAAGGTGGATAGGGAAGATAAGGAACAAGCTTTCTTCTTCATTTGATTTATCTGTGCAGGAAAGATCAGAGGGACCCAAAACAAATGTTGCAGGCTTACTCTGAAGCAGAAGGGAGTGTGTATTTATGAAATTATCTCAGTATGACCACAAGATAAAATTTCATACATACGCTCACTGGCCGCTTTATTAGGTATATCTAGTAATGGGCTGGACCAGTTTCTGCCTACAGATCAGCAGCTTCTGAAAGCTTCTGTCAACCATGTCATGGTGGTAAGGGGGTAGGGGCAGAACAGGAGGGATGTGCAAAGAGAGGGACAAAGGAAGAATGAAAATAGTTATGAGAAACTTTAATTAATGAGAGACTCAGAGGTGACGATATGTGAGAAGGAAAGGTAAAATGGATGGAGGAGGAGCAGAGAGAGATGGAAAGAAAGTTAATAAGAGATGGAGCTCATCTGGATTCAATCTCATATACATGTCTACGCTGTTGGGATTGACAGGCAGAGTCTTGTTTCTGACAGGTAACACTAAATGCTAAATGTGGTGATGAGAAGACGAAGCTTCGCACACAACCACATTTGCATCAGGTTGGCAAGATGCACTTATCAGCACAATAATTAGTACATACCTCATTAGCAGACACTTAATTTTACACACAAAGGCACACACATAATCAACCCAGACAACAGCCCTTGCTTTGGCTGACAAGCACACTAATCAATATTCCATTAGTAGATAGTGGGATCATCTTTTGTGCAGCTAAATTTAAAATTTATCCTGACCAGACACAAAGTGAAAATCCAGCCCATACTCATTCCCCCTCCAGACAGTGAGGGAGAGAGACAAAACGACTAAAATCAACATATAATTTGCTCGCTGTGTTTTCTGACAAAAAGTAACTTGTGCATCAGTTGGTGGCATAAGAGGAAACTTGCACTGATAAAGAAGCTCCATTAGCTGTAATTGAATCCATATATTTGCATTGATGAGCCAGGAGGAGGCACTAATGAAGGGAGATAAGTGAGAATGCAGGAGGAGAGAGCAGTAAATGGGTGTGGGGGATTATGTAATATTTTAATAACATTTCTTTCCCTCTATTTCACAACTCTGAAGCTCTCCCACAGTGATGCTGCGGCGATGGACCGAGTGTTGAGGGGATGAGACAGACTCTGTTGTCTGTCTGCTCCTATAGGAAACATGGGATGAGTTCAGGAGGTGGTAGAGGTTTGATGCTTCACTCTGAGCGGGCTAATCTAGAACGCATCAATCACATGTGTGCTTCGAGCTATCACACCGATTTCTTACTTCGCTCTCTTAAATAAAATGACTGAATTTACATCAGCATATTGGATTTATGCCATATTTAGTGTTTCAGAGTCACGTGTTGCAGTCAGGTAACAGATAACAGCGTATGTTTGTGAGCATGGATCAAACTGAATTAATTTTCTGCTGAGGTTCTCTGAGACATGCTGAGTAGAATGGGGAAAAGGTCCTTTTCGTGCAGTCTAGAGAAATTCAATTAAAGTACAAACGCTAGTTAATGTACCTTTACAAGGAAGATGGGCTGCTGTGTTGGTTCATGCGTGTTTGTGTGTGTATGTGTGTGTGTGTGTGTGTGTGTAAATACCCTTGTTGGCTTTTAAATCCGAGAACTGCAACAAACAAATCAAGGATGCTGCTCTCTTTCATGTCCTGACTAAACCCAGCGGGTAGAGAGCGAGTCACACGACTAAAGGCAAGACTGAAGGCAACAAAAACAAACAAACAAACCATGTGAACTCTGTTTACCTCCACCAGTGACTCAGAACCTTGGGCTACCTGCTAACAAGTTGCATCATATGTCCATTGAAGTTTCATCAAAGCCTGACCGATCAGTAATGTTGCCGTTTGGGCTTAACGCTAATATGTAGCACCTAAAACGTGCTAAAACTGGTAGTTTTTATTTTTGTTCAAATAATGTGACCAACACTTTTACTTCAAACATCCCAGGAGTTAGTGTTACAATGTTATATCAAGCACCACTGTTCAACTTTTTAAAATCCACCATATAATCGTCACCAAAGGGTATAAATCAGGGCAATTCAAGAGTAGAAATGGTTGGTTAGATAAGAGTCTCCAGCTGGAGCACACTGAAGATCCTGTCACTTGTCAACCCCACATTGTCTCAGCATCAACACAGCAGGAGCATGAGCACAGCACCCACTTTATCACTCATCAAAGAGTGAAGATATCAAAGACTAGTGCGTCCTCAACGCATGCACATGCTCGGCTCAGTTGGAAAACAGCTGTGATCTCATTTCACAGCATCTTAGAGGAAGCAGAACGTCTCAGATAGAGGGTCAGGACTGAAGGATGAAACACACAGAAAGAAAGAAAAACAGGCGATGGATAACGCAGGAAGGAGACAATGCAGCAGAATTTTTGCTGAGGTTGGTTCCAATGAGACACCAAACTTAATACCACACACATTGTAGCTGCAGATTGGAAGATGCTTTTCCTTACAAACTGTTTAAGAGTTACTTTTTCCAGTGGAGCCGACAAGTGGTGCAGAAATTCAATCATTAATAAAAGAAAAATTTGGAAAGGCAGTTTTTTTGCCTGTGTAATGAGTCATTACTTTTGATAACGTGTTGTAGAATATTTATTCAATCCACTGAGATTCTACATAAATGTTTCAGTTATTATTATTAATTTTCTTTTTTTCCCCAGTACTTTTTACAATTAGAACTTTTGTTTCAGCTGCTCCATTGTGTTTCAAAGAAGTGCTGCTCCAGTTACCACCAGCGTATTATACATTTAATATCACATCCTAAAGCATTTTAATCCCCTCTGCTGACGGAGCACAGAGGTATCTAATGAGCCCACTTGAGAATATGTTCTTCCCTCACAGGATTATCTTAAGTCTGATTGGCTGAGGGGGGGCCTGGTTCTACCTCTTGGTTGAGCAACCAGACAGTATAAGTGGTCTGTTGAATGGCTGTCCCCTAGTGTCACAGGGAGACATTTGACATCATCACAAGAGGAAGAAAGCCTCCCCTGGCTGCAGAGTACAGCCAGACAGTCATTTTGCATGAGCTATTATTGATGAGACTGGAAGTGAAAATATATTTTCTTTTTTTTCTGCTCAGATCTGAATCACAATGTCAGCCTGAGTCACTTTTGGCTTTCAGTCAGGCTCCAGAGACCCTTTTTATTACACACACCATCAAAGTGAAACTCCATCAGCTGCTGTTTGAAAAGCAGAGTGAAGGGCTTTGTTCAGCATGTTTCACTCAGTCAGTGAAGTCTTCATGCCTGCTTTCCATTTTCTGTGCAGCAGTTGGTTGTTTTTAACGCTACAGTTCGTGGCAATCTATGTTTAAAACCACAGTGACTTGAAACTACAGTAACACTCATTCAAAATGTGCTTCAGGCTTTCTTGTAAATCTCTATGGATTCAAATATTGAGAAAGCACGTCTAACGCACTTTACTTTACCCCTGCACTTGCAACATTTCTTTCAGGGCGACAGCTGAGCTTGATAACATTCCCAAGCTGTAAAAGCTGATTTATGTCGGATGACGATTCTTCTAAGTTTTATGAAGCTTGTGTGAATAACAAAGCACATTAACAGTAACCATTTAAAAAGCCAGCCAATGGGCTGGTCATTAGACAACTGACACTTCCTGTTCAGAAAGACACACTAACCATTAATGGCTACATGCAACGGGTGTCTTTTTACATTTCTATAAACAATAAATAAAAAAACTTCTACTGCTGAAATTATGACACAATACAGTTTCTCATATTGAAGAAAAATACATTTAGACCTCTTTGAGCAAGATTTTTTCTGACACAACCACTGGTACATGAATGCTGAAGACATTTAATGCTATGCAAAACATCTGAGTACATGTGTGCATATATGTGTCTGTCATATATTTGTATTTGTACGCTGTACGAATATCTCATCTATATGGATTACTGGACATAAGAAAATCCTCCAACAAATAAAAAGGTAACAGATAAACAGATAGAGATGAGGGGAAAAGGCAGTGCAAACACACCATCTACAAATATTAATGTCTCCAACACAATTTGAGGTCTCACGGCACCTTAATGATTATAAGAAGCATTCCAGGCAGACAATAAACAGAAAATCAATGTTCCCTAAAGTCATATCTATCCTGCTCGGACTTCACAGGCAACAAGAGCACCTCAGGTATTTTATCTTGATCAATAATAAATAAACATGACCACTCACTTTTTTTCTTTAGATTATGGAGAGGTGTGCTTAAAATGTTGAATATGTATTACCTGGGAGAGCTTGCCGCTGAAAAAATAACCACCTTCCTCTAACTGGTATTGCCTTATTAAGAAAAACTCATTTTGTCTTCATTGTGTATCACGCTCATTGTGATGCAGTAAGCACACTCCATGAAGCAGACAGAGGAGCTCTGGTCTGTATCATAGCTAAATGCAAATTAGTGGGAGGGCTTTTCAGGCTTTCTTTGGCTGCAGTGTAAGTACAGCTTCAGAGGTATTATTTCATGTCAAAGTAAAGCAAAGGCGTAAAAAGTAGGATTAATGACTCACAAATACCATTTAGCTTCTTGAATTTCAGCACCCTGGTGTGCAGTTCATGCTAATGTCATGGCTCACTGACAGACTTTCATTGAACAGAGTCATCATTTGCATCATAAGTAACATCTGGGCTCCTATAACGAATCAAAGTGTCTGCTGGGAAAAAGGCCTACACCAATAAATCACAGTAAATTAAGATGGGAGATGCCACTGTGACAGTTTTGCATGAAACTGCCATTGACAAATGTCAATCACTTTATCATAAGTAAGACAGTTATATGTATTTCAAAAAATTCTCACAGGCTCAAGATTTACTAGAATATTTCTGGGAGGTTGCAACGTAGCATATTTTGTCAAATTGTGGGATTTTTTCATTTTAGTCAGATTGCTATAACATTGGTTTAGATGGTACAGTATTGAATTTCACTGAACCAACATCCACTGGATCCTGGTTACATTATTTCTAACAAAATCTTCTTGCCAAGCTTCCTCCTGTTTGTCTGTCATTTCTATCATTTTTTACCCAGATATGGGTGTGGTTCATGTGTGATGTCCTGTGAGAAAAACAAACATACTGTATGCTCATTTGAAAAACTTCTAAAGGGGTTAATGTAGATTCAATAGCATCAGTAATTTCAGAACTAGAAAGTATTTCTTCATTGAAAGAAGAACAGATACAACACTGAAGGCTTCTTCCATTGAATAAGAAGTCTTCTCTCTTCTCCTGAAAGGCTTCAGCATGAGTTTGATTAACCAACTGGCTCCTCTGGCAACGTTTTCTTGTTTCCTCATATGGTTTACTGATCTGATTTGTTGAAGCTAGCTTGTGATAGACAGTGATGGACAGATGGTTTATCCAGTAATCTGATGATTTTTTTTATAAAAGTGCCTGCCCAGTAGCCACGGAGGACTTCACAGATGGTTCCATGCGACAAACCATCTGTTGTATCAGGTTAGCTAGCGCCACCATATGGTTCACATTTTTGGTTCAGAGTGAAACATCTTGAAGACACCCTCTATGGGGCAGGTGTAGTCGCACTAAGCTCATCCTTCTCTGTCAGTAATTGTGGGAAGAATGAGTTGTGCACAGAGGAAGTTGGCTGATATGAATCAAAGAGTTGGGTTTGGTCATAAACAGAATAATCAAAACACAGCTGTCAACATCATCGTCATCATCATCATCATCATCATCATCACCACCATAATTATAGAATTAATGCATTGTCAATCAAAATCTAGATAATAGATTAATTGATTTGTTTATCTATTCCTTACATCGTTGTATTTTACTGGAACAGATTACAGCTTCTAGGTAGATATTTGCTGTTTTTTATAGATAAGGACGGACACACTTCAGAGACATTTTTTTATTCTAAAATAGATACAGCAGAGACCAATGTTGCTATTCAGTAAACATTAGCAGTGGAATTGGTTGCTTTTGGCAGAAAAACTTTAATAGCCACCTGCCACACATGAGATCAAGATGAAAAATATTTATTTGAATCCCTCAGTAATAGATACTCCATCTGTTTCACTCTTCAATCTTCATCTTTGATGACAAACTTTCTCACTGAGCCCATCAAAGGAAGATAAAGAACACAATTCTGGCTGAAGACAGCTTTTGATTGATTTGCTGACACTGGATTTGTGACTCAGCTTTACTATTTAGACTATTATGATTAAACTACATACACAGTATAATTAAGTCTAATAACTGCCAACTGAAAATCATTACTGGGACATGGGTCAGGGTTAGGGATGATAGTGAATAATAGTTACGAATTTGATGTCAAATTTATTTGATCAATGGAAGTAATCTGATCATATTATTAGTGTGGTTAATGGCTTTGCCTCTGACACCTGTATATGTTTTAAAGGCTGTGCACTGGAGTCACAGATTATGCAAGAATTCACTGTGGAAATAATGCTTTGAATGAGGGCGAAAAGGTGCTTTTTTTATCAATTGCTGAATAATATTACCAGTGATCTATTTAAGAGCTCACAATTTCAAACTCTTGAGGTTATACAGATTTTTCTATCTTTTACACTGAAGTCAAACAAAAAATGATTTGTCGAGTGGCATAAAATTAATGATGATGGATTTTTTTTTTACACTAGTTTTTGAACAATTTACCAATTACCTCTGTTTTGGAGAGTTTACCGGACAAGATAAGCTGTCTGAATATGTTACGTATAGCTTGTTATTTTTGAAAAAGATGAGGGCTTTACACTTCTTTGGCCTGCAACTACTCCTACAAACACTATCACAACTGATACACAAACACATTCACCACAGTAACTATAAAGCAGAAAAGATGAAGAAGAACTGGGGATGCAACACAGCATAGAATACAAAAAAGCTACAGCTAAGTCATATTCAGGAGATAAAATAATAGATGCTGCATTTCCCATCTAGATGACAGGAGCTTTTTTTTTCCACATTGCAGCATGCTGGAGGCAAACACAAACACAGAGCAAGGGAAAAAAAAATATTATGAAGACAAGATGACAGGAAAAGAGGTTAGTGGCTGTGGATGTTGAAGTTAATGAATAAAGTAATGACAAAAATCACGTGACAGAAACCATCACATGTCCCACTGGCTGTCTGATAAGTGTGGATGTGGTTTCTGACCAGAGACAGAAAATCACCAGTGACATTCAGGCTGCAGGCCAAACAGCTAATAGGCTCTGCCCTGCTTATCAGTACACTGCACTGTCTGCCAGCCCAGAGGACTCGCACACAAGCATGCAGACACTCAAAAGGGACGAGTGACACAACTGAATATCTAATTTCATGTGTATGTGTGAGTTTTCTCAATGCAAGAAGAAGAAGAGCTATTTTCAGCCCCGGTTTTTATTACTCAGAACATATATTTTGTTTATGTGCAGCCTGTTCACGGGTTAGGTTTTTCATGTCATGTCTGTTGGTCATTAAATAATGTACACTTCTTTGTCTAAAATCTGAGGCTTAACTTTGCTACAACTAGACATTTCATGCTTCTGTTTCCAAGTCATTCTGCCGTACTTTTCACTTTTCTGTTGACCTTTGCCGAGGCATTTGATTTTCACGATCTAGACTGGTATAAGCACGTGCACACACACACACACACCCACACACATACACACACCTGTGTGATATTGTTCTCAACTTAACGCTAATATGGCTCTTACATAGTGCTTCCCACAGTCATTCAAATAAATCCCATTATGCTCCCTGTCACAGCTTCAAGAAAGGGGAGTCAGTCAGTGAGAAAGCCAAAAAGAGAAAGCAGGAGAGCTGGGGAAAAAGGTAATATGACAGAGAGGGAGAGAGTAAAGAAAAGTGGGAGAAAACATGCCTTGCAGAAAAACGGGCTGTGAAACAAAAAAGAGGTGAAAGAAAGGGCAGAAGAATGTTGAAAGGAGAGGGAGGAAACAACAGCCTCCACAATAGTAATGATGCAAGAAGATGCAGGAAAAACTTAAGACATTCCTCGTTTTTTTCCTTTAGATATTCTGTCACTCTCATTTAGTCTGTTTAGAGTCAAACTTTCACAAATCCCAGCATGGACTTGGTTTCTTCACACTCTTGTTATTGTACATTTGTACAAATATCTACAGTCACCCCTCTCAATTAACCATGAAAAAACTGACATGACTGACATGTTCAGTATGCATTTTCTACCACTGGAGGTCTCACTGTCAAAACACTGAGTAACAAAGAAGCAGTTAAAGGATGTAGTGTGGTAGTATTGGATCATGGGTCATGAAAATTTGTGATTCCTCTGCATTTAACACTTTGATATCATTAGGATAATGTGGGTACACCACCATGCAAAAAAATCTATTAAAGATTAAGTAATTTTACCCACTTTATGGGGAAATGTTACATATTACAGATTTAAGTCTGTCTGTTACTATTTCACTTCTCCTCAAAATCATTAAGTCTGGAAAGAGCATTCAAAGCAGACTTTGAAGTTTTTTAACAGAATGAGACTAATTGGGTAGCAGAAATAATAAAGAGAGATTATTTTTCAATCACTGGCATCAAAATGTAATGAAGTGATGGCTTCACAAGTCAGTGTTAAACTGTGCATGCCATTATCAATGTCAGAACTAGCATATTTGAAAATACTTCTTCATTTGTTTACATGTATAGTAATTGTTAACACAGTGGTTTGTATAGGAAACTTTACTTCGCTTTATGTACTTTGTATATTTACAGAAAAACAGTGTTCTAATGAAAACCCTGCTGTCTCCCTCATTTCTCTCTCCTGGCTTACATTCTTTCTCATTCATCATCCTTTTGACCTTGACTGACCTGATTTCATCTGTGAGGGTTGACAGTTTGACTGTTACCTTTCTCTGATGGGTCCTTGCAGGAAAACCTGTGACTGTAAATCAAAATAACATTTTGATTTCAAAACAGGTTCTTTTGAGTCACTCACAGAGGGAATTATGAGGATGGATACAAAACTACAGTTCTGATTTTTGATTTCTCTTTTAGACTCACTGATGAAATGATTTATAAGCCAGGACCAACCAAGGATATGACTGGCCAATCTGTTTGTGTGTGTTTATTTGTGCTTCAAAACATCTGTGTGAGCACAGATGTTTTGAAGCTAAAATCAGAGCTGTCTTTATAGTGTCATTTTAAGCAAACGCTCTGCCACAAAGAAAGTAAGGTAAGCTTCACACATGAAAGCACATGTGCATGTGCACATAAGAGACAGGGACTTTGAATCTTATCTCCTATTTGCCGCCTCTAACACCAAAGGGAGCCAGAGCAATTTACCTCTGACACAAACACAGTCTGCAGAGTCAGCAACCCACACAGGCACAAGCGTAGCATTGTTCACAGCCTGAGCTCTCTGGCACACTTACAGAGGTAGAAGGAAAAGATGGTGAGGTTGCAGAGAAATCCAGGTAAGTTAAGTAACTACTACAAGGAGGAGAGTAGAGAAGCACACACACAACGATGTAAAACTGAATGGAGACTTTGTAGTGTTTCATTTTATTGTGACTTTTCACATTTGTTTGTTAAACTAAACAGAGCCTGTTTATAAATGTTCAATCCTGAAAGTATGTAGAAGATAAAGTAGATAGAATGTATGTTCAGCTGGTTAAAACATGTAACTGTCCATGGTGCTGAAATGTACTGAATGGTACATCAGTGAGCAGATGTGCAGACGTATGTAGATGTACAGATCTACAACAAATAAAAAAGTATGAAACACTAGAGCTGAGAAGTGCTTTTCAGATTGTTACAATTATATGATATAATTTGAAACAGTAAATAGGCCATCTCTTGTAAAACCTCCAATTAAATTCTAATTTGAGAAGCCATTACTGGACTGGTGTTTTATAAAGTCACATTACACTCAATTCTAATAAATCACAACTTAAACATCTGCATAATAGGCTTCCACTTTGCAATTCCCAAAACAAGCAACATTTTTTTTTGCAGTTGTAATCCAAATTTTACCAACAACCCGGCAGCAAGAAGTAACATAACTTCTGAAAACTAAGAACTCCAATGATGAGAGCTGGCACATCTTTCTGTCTAACTCTATTTTCTCAACTTATAACCTGTCAGCCACTCTTGTACTCTCTCTTCTTCTCTTTTTACTTATGTCCCACTACAGACACAGGGCCAACACAAAGCAATCCTCTGAATTATTGAAGCAGACATGGCAACTCTCTCTCACACACGCATATAAAAACACACATTGCAATAATCACAGAAAACTTGAACACCTGCCCTCTTGGGATAGTAGCAGATAATGACCAATTCAAACTGACATGGCTCCAGGGAACATACATGTGAGAGTGAGAGAGCGATAGAGAGAGAGAGAGAGAAAGAGAGATGCAGGAAGGAAAGGTAACGAAAACAGAGAAAAAGGAAAAACAGACACTATAGGAGATAAGTGCTGGAGACAGATTCAATAGAAGACAACAGAGCACAGAGTGAAGAAATGGGGAAGAGGTCTAAAGACTGAAAACAGAGTTCAAAGCTTTGAACAAATGCAACAAACAAGTCCAGCAAATAATGTATATTAAGCACTTTGAATTGCCTTGTGTCTGAATGGTGCAATATAAATAAACTTGCCTTACCTTTATTGTGGAACAGAAAAAGCAATGCAGACCATTTCAAAATGTTAACCAGGATCCTTTTCTCTGAGATTCTGCAGCCTTGGATCACAGGCATCAAGTTCAGGCATCCCAACTGCTCATGATGCCGAAAGAGAAGCGTGTTTGTCAACCTTTGTGTCTCTTTTTTGTACCATAAGTTGTTCAATTTTTTTAAAAAGCTGTTCTCCTAGGATTACATTCAGAAGCTGCCATGGACTGCAGCCTCTTTAAGGCATCGCATACTTCAGACACTGCAAAAGTAATAATCGTAACATGAAAATACTATTAACAGAAAATATTTACAGACAATAGCTGGAAAGTCTGGGCACGACGCCCTTTTAAAATTGGCTTCAGTTGCCACTAGCTCTCTGAAGATGCTATAACTTTCACTTTAATTGCACGTGACTACTGGCTCTGCTGTTGGTAAAATAAGCTTTTTTGTAATGAGGCTCATTGGCATAAAAGAGACCAGTTTTGCACCAAAAGAATAAATGTAACCTAATTACAATCTTGCAAACAGCACCAGATCACCAGGATTTGTTTTGGTTTGACATTGCTGTTGGGAATGCATTTCATCCTTTTATGTTCCCTTTGTTCTTTATATGGTTCTCTTTTGTCTCGTTTAATGGCTGCAAAAGCAGTGTGATCCTTTTGTGAATTTGCCTTTCACTGGGCCAATGCATATTTTTGCCTTTTGTAGAAGCAAGCTTGTTCTGCACTGGATGTTTCAGGTTTACCTGCAATTTGCTTTTGATTTATGATGTAGCAAATCTAGCTTGCCTAGGTTACTCTTGAATTTAAGATTTTAGGAAATACACAGAAATCTCCCCCTTCAGTCAAGTAATAAAAAAAATACCTCTCTCGAGACAGATTGTGCACAAATTCAAGTACATGGTGAAGGTCCAATAATATCAGGACATAAACACGAGAAACACGCATTTTTTTATTCACCCTCTACAGTCAGATGTCAACATGCAGGCTCCTGTTTGACTAAAAGACAAAAATATACTTAGTTATATTGTGTGTCACAAAAAAGCTCATTACCAGTTTAGATCCTGAGTTTAACCACCATAAATTACTCATTTTTGCTAAGTGCTGCAAAATGAGCATTTGGCAGCGATCCAGTTGTAAATACAGAAAAATTATACTAATGAACAATATCATATTTGCATAATGTATGTAGATGGAACAACGCAAGTCGGTGAAAAGAGGAACAATTAAACAATTTGAAACATTTTTCGAAAGATATTATCATATCATCATATTAGAGTTATGAATAATGACGACAATATTCAGCAAGACCTCTTTTTATACTTGCAAACATTAAAATACAATTCTAGTCAGAAAACTTAAGCAGGTCAGCAGGTTGACTGAATATGTAAAAAGCAGGAAAACGACACAGGCAAAGATATTATTTCCGTATCAGACTGGGAGAACATATCACTCTTTCTTTTTAAAATTTTATATTTGCCTCCTCATTTTTACAGAGTCACTTTGATTCATTCACTAAGATTTCCTCTACACAGTGTCCTTACTGCCCAACCACCAATATCCAGATGAGACAAGCTCACTCATTAAAAAAAGATAAATTATCCAAAAAGATGCAAAAGCTGGTTATGATTCAATGTACGCAGTTAAAACAGCACTATCTGTCATACGGAGGCAAAATAAAACATTTTCAGGCAAACAATGTCATTAACTTATCTTGTTAAATTTGACACTGGGAACATTATAGAAAAACATTAGCCATCAGTTACAAGGCTCAGTTAAAAATAACTTAATAATATAATGCAGACATTTTTTTAAAAAATGTGTATATTTTGGCATTCAAATTCATTAATGCAAGCTCTAAAGCATGAATCTTAAAACCACATGCACATATGGGCTCCAAAACATACATAACAGCACGTAACTACAATGTCACAACTTATTTTTGATCAAATCAATCTACATGTCCAAGCCGCTGCGCTTGCTGTTGCAGATAGATTCCTTTAGATTTGCTTTTGGACATGAACAGCACTTCAAATAGATGTTTGATGGTATTGAACTCATTAAAATACTAATTCACATCAGTCCACTTAAAATGACAGCAGCGATCACATAAAGAACAGTCACAGATGATATTACTAGCTGCCTGTCACTATAAGCATAATGCAGAATTTATAATAACTCCCAGCAGTCACCATGAAGATGGAATACAGTATGAGGGAAATGCAGTCAGGAGGCTTTGAGGCTGTATGTTATTAGTGCTGCAGTATTGAATGCAGGGTAATGATGATAAATGATTTCAGGGAATCAAGCTCTATCTTTTTTTGTAACAGGGAATAATAATCATATTTTAAAGTAAGACATGGGCAGAGAAAATGTAAAAACAGCATTGTGTGATAGTTGATTGCGTGTTCTTTGAGTAGTAATTTACCCTCCATGGTAATCATTTGTTAAAAATAGCACTGGACACAATGGTCTTTAAGTGAAGCTACTCAAACTCTTGCCTGCAGAGCTAATTAGCCAGCAGAGTTAAAATGTTCATAATATGCAATGCTTATATTCTGTGATGTCTGAAGCACTAATCTGTACAAGTTGAGACATTATGCACAACAAATCTGCCTCAGCCATTGCTATTAGTCATTTTCTGAAAATGTTCGGTAAGAAATTGATTAATTTAACAAAAACTTTGTGATTTAATACACTGCACTGTATATTTCTGAAATTTGCAGAAATTATGGCAGCAGGAAAGAGGACACTGCAGCAGATGATGTGACAGGATGAGAAGGATGAGTATGACAGCATAATAATCGCTCAGAGGCAATCAAAAGTTGCATCTTCTGCTTCAACTCATAATACAAAATCTAAACTTTTCAGCGCCAAATTGTGAGAAATTAATCTTTGTCAGCAAAAAACTTTTATTTGCTACTTTGAATCTTTGTTGACTGTGATCAAATTACAGATGCAATGTTGACTGTGCATCATATTAACAGATGAAAGAATCACTAGCAGAAGTTTTAAAGGACTTAGAGAGGGTTTCTAGGTTGTGCCCTCTCGTGACCCCACTCACTCTCCTCCTTGTCGACGCATACAGGCACACGTGTGGAAAAGAAATAGATGCAGCTCGTAAAAAGAGACAGAATATGTGAGGTGAGCTGCTGTATATGAATATATATGCAACACTTCATCTACAATCAATGGAGCATGAAACGAGACGGTGAAGAGCCAGGAGACTGAGCAGTAAAGATAGTGGCTGGAGGGGAGTGATACAGAAAATGCAAGAGAAGTGTAGGATGGAGAGAGGAATAAGAATGACAGGTTATTAGTTTGAACGCGACATCTCCTGTTGAATTAATACACCGTGCTATTAGCAAATGGTGTTCACTTAATAAGTGAGAGTGAAACAAAGAAACTTTTTTCCTCATTGATTGGTTGGCTGCACAGTGGGAGGAGCTGAATGTGCCCCCTTCACTATGTGTGTTATAAACATGCTGATAGCACACAGCAATATTAATAATTACATTTTTACAAAATGAAAAATAACCCCTATTGACTCCAAAAAAAAAAATAATTACATGATTTTCTTTCCCCGTGGTGCCTGTTAGATTATTAGTGACAGTCCCTTGAATACTTACAGATCAGTGACGTGCCTCCTAATGTTTTCTCTTCTCTTTAAACCCTCTCTGACTGTTCACCCTACCGCTGATGCAGATGGAAATTAGATTATCTCTGCTGCAGACCTCTTTTCCCTGCTGTTCAGCATCAACTCATCTAATTTAATCCTTTATGTTTCAAGCTGAAATGTTAGTTTCCTCTTATGTCTGCGTTAGTTAGAACCATAATTGATAGCTATATGATTCTAATTGAAAAAGACGCAGACATAAATTGAACTAGTGTACCTTAAAATTCATATGTCCAATGTGCATCTGCTTTAGAGGGTTATTAATGTGGTCCTCAAGACCTGTCACAGTGTGTTACTCAACCCTGATGCAAAGTACAGACAGACTGGGCTGCCACTTAAACAAACTAAATACATGCTGTTAAGTCCTTAAGCTTTCAAGTGTGAAACCACTTGAGAAAAAGGTTATCTTAAAGATGTGTCAAAATCTGCTTTTGGATATAATTACTGAAAATGCAGGGCTCGGTGAAAAAATATGCTAAATCCACTTGAGGCTAAACACACACACACGCACATGTACACACAAAGAGACACAAGAGAAAGACGTTATAGCAAATGGCAGCCCCTGAGAGACTGTCGGAGCTTGGCAAAGAAATGACTGCTGATAAAAGATGACAATATCTAATCCTTGTCGGGGGAGTCAGCTGAGACAGGCTCTCTGTGTCTTTTCTACATACAGAGAGCAGACAGAGCTCTGGAGCTGGTGGTTGCCACACAAGCAGGAAACTAGGCATATGATGCTTAGAAAGAGAACAATATAGCATACACAGAAAGAGAGGTAGGAGCAGAAATGTTCCTCAAAAGTATAGTCCATGTTTTCCTTGACAGCACTTAGGCAGTAAACAGTGGAACTCCTTGTCAGCACTGCTGAGAAAAGAAGGGAATAAGCAAGAGTGGGGGAGAAGGAAGAAGTGGGGGCGACAGGCAGTGAAAAAAAAAAGAAACCTTTGAAGAGAAACAAACGATGAGATTAGAGACAGACAACAACTTTTCCACCTCTTTAGGATCAAAGTAGGGGTGTGAACAGGAGAGATTCTGACAGGAGGCGCTGCAGAGGTGGAGTGTAAAGAAAAGTGGGAAGGAAATGACAAACTTGCTTAAAGCTCAAAAGGGATTTGTCACATTCCCAAGTAAATCTTATAAACACACAAATTCCATCCAACTGTCCTTCCAGCTTCATCCATCCTTTTCTCTAGCTATATGTGCCCAAGTTGCATCGAGCCAAGAAAGGCAACCACATGATTCTGCTCTTCATAAGGAATCCTACTGCATCTCCAAAGTACATGGAAAGTATGAAAGGTGAATGATAAGTTCATGGCCTAAGGCAGAAGGAGATGAGGCAGTTCTTGTGTCATACATGTGCAGTTCAACTCTATGAGTGATGATGCGGAAAGTCTGAAGTTAATAACATTCGTGGTATTTGAACTGCATGTGCGTGTAGAACTCATCTCCGTCTACCTTAGGCAACAAATTCATAGATCACCAGAATAGTATCTCCCCAGTTAGATATGGTCATAATGCCTACGATTGTCACTGTGTGTGTTACTCAGTTACCCCGAGTGAAACACAGAGAGCAGAGAGAACCAGTGAGCCGAAATGACAGATATGTGCATACATTAGGTAAATATCATGTCCAGAACTGGTAGGGTTAACGCTGTTTTCGAAACTGTTTTCTTTTCCGAGTGCGTAATTCTCCTGTTACTTGAATAAAGCACAAGGACAAAAAAACCCTGCACATCTGTACAATAACACAGCCAGCCAGTTAGTTTAACGCTAACAGATTAATACAGAATCTTGTCAACATGACAGTGGTACAATAAATCCACCTATTTCATATAAACTTAACTGTGCAACATGATAAAATATATAGAGAGAATGGAGTTATTCGACGCAAAACTTTTAGCAACATTATTAAAGTATAAATTGTCAGTGATTCCACTGATAACTGGCAGTAACACAGTACAGGATGAGTAGATAGAGGAGATGTTGGATTTGATTTCAAAATAAAATTTTAAAATAATGGTCTCTGAATACACACTTTTCAAACATGAGCAATCCACACTATTAATTAAATAAAACAGTTTCTTTTGGGGAAATAAGGCAGTGGTAGTTGGATAAACATTTACTTAAATCTCCTGTTATACTTTCTGATTGAGAATTGGTCTGAGAACAGACGGTGTACTTAAAAATATGGTAAGACAATTTATAGTGTATAATGCGAGTAACTCAATCTTGCTTACACAAGACACAATTTAAGGACTGTCATCAACTGCACCTCTAAAATAATTGCATTACTGTCATATTAGTGTTGTTTGTCTGTTTTTTAAATGGCATGAGAGAGTATCACTACAGCAAAATGACAATAAGTGTTATTCCCTCAATTTCCAGTGTATCCACAGGGAGCTCACAGATGCAATAGATCACTGCTGTCTTGTTGCATTTGCCTGACACATGTTTTCACAGTGCATTTCATCACCTGTCTGTGCTGGAGTTAGTTGAAAATGTCTAGACTGCAGGTGTGAGTAACCTCTCTTCTCATCTCCTCTTGCGTTAAGTGCAACAGCTGAAATTTAATTTCAATTCAGTGCTTTTTTAAACTTCCTCTGTCTTTTTCACAGGTAAAGCTTGTAGATGTACTATTGAGGTAGCTGCATGTCCACTAGACAGTACCATTATATTTGTGCCACTGGAGATAGACTCCTCAATTTTGCAGATAGATTTGTTAGAGTCGAAACTGCTGCTGTTTAATGACATAAAGCATTTTTGTACCCTTTTGCTAAAAGGTTTGTGGAGTGGAGTGGAGGAGTGAAAACAACCCATTTGTCCCCATCGTCTCGGTCTTTGCCATACAAGGATAATAGATTTGATCATGTTTGTTTTAGTCATACTGTAAGCTATACATCCACACAATATCCGGGGTTGTTGTGTTATGCATTATGTTTGATTACAGTTCACATACCATCATTAGTTCGGGTTCAAGTAAAACAAAGGCACACATCATTAAGTTTAGTTACTGGTTAAGTTCTGTGCTTCATAGTTTAATCATACTGTTTTTGTTACTCACCAGCCAACATGTTTTCCAGGGACAAGAGGAGGAGGTGCCCACACTTCCTGCTTTTAGACACTGGGTGCATCATTAGTAATGTCAAGGGATTAGATCAAGTATCCAGGGAGGTGAGTTGGGAATTATTTGTTTATTTGCATGTAATGTTGCAAATCTCTGTCATATGGTAGTTCATGTGGAAACATTTCATAACTTGAGGATTGAGATTTAATTATTTTCTCATTTACTTGTTTACAAGAAGATTTGTTGGAGTTACCTGATAATTGTCTCCAGGTCTTAAAAAGCAGTTTCTTTATGGCTGTGAGGGAGGCTGGGTATCAGGATGTTGTTGTGTGCATGCGGTGTGAATTCAAGTCCTGTTACTATAGGCTAAATTAATTTGATTTAGTTAAATTCCCTTTTTATTTGTTCCCTTTACTTAGAACATATTCTGTGAAGTGAAGTGACATTTTGTAAATAACAGACTTTTTCATACATGGAGTCTGTCTCCTACATTTCAACCTGACCTCAGGCTCTGTTCATATAGCTGAAAGGCTATCATGTCTCTCAAGGCTGCCAGCAGCAATTCTAATCTTTTAACTTGATCAGTTAAAAGCAAAAGAGCATCATTATCTCTTGTTTAAGCAAAAAAAACAGTGAAGAATTTGTAAAATTAATTAATTATTTTGCTTTCAATTATTCTGTTTATTAGTTGATAAAACACTGGAGAGTGATAAAATCTTATCATCGTGGTCATGATTGAAATCATACCCCCCAAATATTTCATTTAAAATAGAAAAGAAGTGAAATTAAAAAGCTTAACCAGGAGAATTTGAATTTATTTTATTGATAATTGACTCAAGAGATTACTAGATTATTAATATTTTTGCAGATCATTTTTAGATTGACTAATTTGTTTTATCTCTACAATAAATAAGACACACACATAATTAAGAAATTGAAGTAAAATTTAACATTATTTAGAAAATAGATAAACAATAGTCTTGTGAGCTAAAGGCTACTGACTAAAATTCCCCCATTTATCCGTAGCTAAATGCTATGCACATGTACGTTTCCCCCAAGGCCACATGGCTCTGTGCTTTACTCTTCAGTTGACTAAACACTTTACTTAAGAATCAATGTTGGCTCTTGTAACCAATTTAGCATTATTACATTCATTGTACACATGTCATTTGGTCGTTATTATCACGTAGAGCACTTCATGGCTGCATTACGGCATCTATTCTTGTTATGACTGAACGGCTTTGTGTTGTTCTGTTACAGTATGAATTGTTTGTTTTGCGGTCTGAGGGATGTGATTGTGGTTGTGTGTGTCTGTGTGGATCAGTCCTCTTGAGAAGACACAGCCTTGACTTGTGTTTCCCTCTGTGAACTTTCTCATTGACCATGAGCAATAAGGTGAGCTGGGTTACCGCTGATCAATACTTGGAGCACACTGAAACTCAAATTGATGTGGATCTTTGATTTTTCTTGACTCCACACATCACTTTGCCAGCGTGCAATCCCAGCCAGGTGCATGTAGACATAGATTTTCTTTCACAGGCGCCTTCATGACTGCTGCTGGAGACTCATTTGGCCAATGTCCTTCAGTGTAATCAGCTGTGGTTTATATTTACATATTGATCCACGCAGAGACATAGATGTGCATGTCACAAATATGTGGATATCCTTACAGTTTCTCACTCTTTCACACAAGCACTGAGATCAATAATTCTCATACAGTTCGATCATCAGGTGATTAAAAGCAACACCATAGGCCTGTATCTGGATGTTCTTTTGATGAACGATACATAATTTTTCAAATATGAGTAATTTCTAGAAAACGAAGTAAGAATACAAAATAGAAAGGCTAAACAATTTTGCAAAGTCACCACTCACAATGTACGTGAATGTTTTGGCCAACTGCCATCGCAGCTATGAGATGTGAATCTGGTTTAACTCAGTCTATAAATGATGAATCAGCGATCAGTGTTTATGATAAATTTGGTTTATCAGTGATCAGTGTTTATGATAAATTTGGTTTATCTGTGATCTGTTACAATCTGTAAAGTAATGACTGGTTGAAAATACTGTATCTGCAATTCTGAGCCAATGGTGAGTTTGTACTGCTCACTTCACTATTTTGTAGATATTTTTTTTAAAAAAGGATCTTTTTTCATTTGTTAAACCTTAGTGTTCAAATAGCTTGTCACACAATCCACCAGTAAGTGGTGATACTGTAAGTGTGTGTTGACAGCTTATCTGCCCAATTTATATTAGATGTGAATCATTTCTATGTGTCCATTTAATACCTCAATTCTTCTCTTTCTCTATGCTTCAGACAGATGTAGCGTTTTTTTCCACTGGCAGAAAATAAGTGCTATTGTCTGATACATCTTTTCTACCACAGCGATTTTTATGGGAACTCAAGACCAATTTAAGGAGTTCAGGAACTTTTATGTGTAGGTTGACCACAGGAACCTTTTATTGGTTGTGATTCAGGGGCCACAGATCCTTCCCTCTAAAAAGTCTCTGCTTCCTTCATGTGGGGGCTTCGATAAGATTGCCCACAGATAAATCTTTAAAACCCTGATACAGAACCAAAACCTTGTTAAAATTTCAACACAAAGATGTTACTCTGTATTACTTTACTCCATCTACAATGTACAGTACTCATACACACTTACTTTCATTCATTTTATTCCATTTTCTAGCTGCTGATAAAATCCCTGGTGCACAGAGGCAGCCTGGGAAATCTAGTTTTTGTACCGTTTATCAGGTCTGCCGACATGGATGCTCTCAGGAGGATGATTATCAGATTCCCCAGTCGTTTCAACAAGCTCACCTCAATGAAAAACAGCAGCAACTCAGTTCACCCTAGGTACCCCCTGATTGCAGAGCTTCTCACCCTGTCATGACTAGTTAGGACCACTGCCCTACAGAGAATCCTCTCTTCAGCCACTTGTGAACGTGGTCTCTCTTTTTCTTTTTCCGCTCACCTCTCACAACCACGTTTCATCACTCTAATCCTTTCCCATTCCCTCAGGATCACTTGCTGCTGCCCTCTTACTCAGTTCCCATGGTTAAAAGAGAGACACAGAGGGAAAAAAGGCAGCTGGAGCTCACAGCACAGACCACTTATTGATGCTTCAGTATCCTTCCACCTGTCCTTCAAAGTGTATGATACAATAGTGCAGCAATGGTGTCTGTGTGTGTGTGTGTGTGGGTATAAATTTTTAAAAGTTATCGGTGAAAGTCAATGTTCAGCTTAACCTTATGTTTTTATGTCTTGTATTCATTAGAAGATATCTAAAATAACTGTCAAAAGCAATAACAAACTACAGTTTCATAAGTCATATGAACACAAAGGCTAATGACACATAACACATTTAAATAAAAAATGTCCATCAGCATTTAAGCTTTATGTGACTGCAATGAGTGAAAAGGCCATACCAACTACTGTGCTTGTGTTTAAATCTTGGTTTGTGTACTTGTTGGATTGAAATATTAATATATATGTGTATTTTTGAAGCTATCCTCTCAGTGTTTGAGTCATTCAAATACCAAGAAATAAACAAACAGAACTGATGTAAAATAAGCAACAGCTAAATCCTCAACACCAATTAATTAATTAAATAGAAAGTCTGACCAAATTTTATTGGGGTAATTTTCATGCTGCTGTTGTGGTTTCT
>JAQNCA010000032.1:11964426-11986802 GCA_029783725.1 Acanthurus tractus | reverse complement strand
CATGATAAACCTGAATCCTACAAGAGAGTAATTGGAAGCACATTGACTCTGTTTACATAATTATCTCTGCTGTCACTCAGGTGTTTCTTGACAGAAAAAAACTGATGGCCATTTTTTTTCTATTGTTATTCTCAGTTAATCTGGGTTAAGCATAATCTAGTGTTTGATATTCTTCCTATATGGCTAAGACCAATAGCTCCTTCTCAGCTTTTCATTTTGGCCAAACAAAATAAAAAAAACACACAACTTCTATACTTGACAATACAGAGTAGCCTGTAAGGGCTGAAGATTAAATGTTGCAGCTTTGTGCTCAGTGTAGCAAATCAAAGATGAAGAATGGACCATGGAGATCATATTTTGTTTCAAATTCACAGTTCAGCCTCAGTCCAAATCTATTTATGCTGACTTGATCAATACCAACCAATATATTCACTTTAAATGGCTTACATGTATCCAAGCGTGGCCTTGACTGCCTCAGGATCACCACCATCAAGTATCAATAGGCTTTCTTTGTCCTTGAACATCTCAGGGATGCACAGCAGAATGAAAGTTGTAGTCCTTTGTGACACAAACATACAACATATGGGTCTACACAGATAATGAAGTTATAACAGTGCAGGAAAAAGGGTAAAAGAGAGCAAGATAGTTATTTGTATGCATAAATATGTATGTAATATGTCAGAGCATACATCAAGGAAATAATGTTTTAATATGTTTTTTTAAGTTTGTGTCTGGAAGAAGCTGAACAGCAAAAATGGAGAAGAAAAATGGTTGTAACTTTGTCTGCATTCGAGCACCAAGCATCACTGATCTAAAACACAGAGTGTGTCATCTCTCTTCCTGCAGTCCAGCACTCTCTCAGTCCAGAGCACAGTTTAGTCACTGAGACCGGGTAAGGTATGGTCTTTGCAAAGTTTTGGACACAACAGCCTCTAATTTTCTGTTACTTGACCAGCCCATTTTGTCAGATTTTGTTCCATATCTCTCATTTTATCTCCTGGATCTTTGTCCTCCTGAAGCAGTACACCTACTTTGGCTGGCTTGAAAGTGCTTTGAATAGTTATAAATCTTGAAATTTCTGACACCCTTAATTCAAAGTCAAGTGGTTTCTTTGCAATGCTGATAAATGTGTTTCTCTCATAGGTTTAAGTATTTCAGCAGTAAAGCTAAATAAATTAATAAATACAACAAAAAGTGCAGTAAGTTTGAAGAAGCCACCAGCCTTTGCGTCTGTATGCGCAGCCATGGAAAAGAATTATTAAAGAGACTATTATCTCTCTTAGCTTCTTAAACGCTTGACAAGGTTGAAACCACCTAACTCAAGGACATATTAATTGTAATTTGTTTTACAATTTCAAGTGTTGCAGTTCGGATTTTCTCACATGATCTGAAATTTGACATGAAATTTGAACCAACTTTCCCGAGCTTCTGCAGCACCATCCTGTGATAATATAACCCCATCACCTTCCACTTACATCCTTGTATGAGCAGCAGCGATCTCTTTGTCAGGGGATTGCCTTTTTTTCTATCCTTCATGCTACTTGCTTTTTATTACCTGCTCTTATGGCCTCTACCTTTATGGGTAGAAGTATTATTTTATTGGAGTTACAGAAACACTTGCACTGTAGATTACAGAAGCTCCTTTCAAAGTCATTGACTGGTTATTGGAGCTGGTCGCCTTCTAGTTCAAGTCTCTTTTCTTCAGCCTTTTAGCCTTTAGTCTAGATGTTGTCAACCTCGAGGTCAGGCTCCTTCCAAAGCATCACAAGATAAAATCAGGGGTCATGAGATAAAAAACAGTGTTGAAGAGAAGAAGAAGGGGAAAAAAATCAACTCTTTTTAAACTCTTCCCAATCTGAAATATTGTGGAGTAGAAGTGAAAAAAATGTGAATAATCAAAAAAGTGCTTAGATTTGTTGTTGAGCACATTGTTTCACTCAATGTACAGAGTTACTTTCCACCATTTCCCTGTATAAGCTACTGTATAGTTTCTACACTGTTTTTTTAATTGTAATTTGAATTTCTCACTTATTTATCCTTGTTTAAACAGGTTCAGGCTAATACTTTTTTTTTTTTTGGTAGGTAGTGGAATTTTCCATCCTGTTGTTTTGAAGCCACTGGATGCTGATAGGCTGCCAACATGGCACCCCCGTCTGTGTTTCACAGGTTTGTCTGCTTTTTTCTCCTCTCCTCTCTCCTCCCTTCACCAGCGATTCATTTGTTTGTTTTGGGTTTTTTTTCAGTAGAAAGAAAAGAGAGCAAGAGGAAGGCGTTTTTACACGTGGCTGCTGAGGTAACAGTAGGTGGGGATTAGATTTCACACCATGTTTGTGTTTGTGATGAAAGTTACTTCTCAGTGTGTGATCTAAGTCTTTGCCCCAGGTAGAGTTTATCACTGCCTCTAAATTTGGCTAACATACAGGATATTCATAGTGCATAACAGATCCTGCCAGACTTCACTCCTCACCTGGTCAGCTTTTTCTTGTTCTTCCTCTCTCTTTCTGTATCGAGCATCATGTTGCATTTTAGTCTAAGTCTAAGAGAAATTTCATGTTTCCAGTTTCCATGAGGCCTTGCTCTGCGCTAATCTTCAAACTATTCTGAAATGAAATCAGTTTAATATTCTCACCATTCAGGGATGTTTCTTGAATTGACAGCAGCAGCATAATAAAGTTCTGTGCTAACTGTGCAACCCATAAAAGCTCTCCACTGCCCTTGGAGAAGTTTTGATGCATTTTTTTTTGTGCCTGACATCAAATGTATAAACCCCTCTGACCCAGCTGTGGAGCTCAGAAAGAGACAGTTAACAGGCTGTGTTGTCTCTCTCTGTGCCGTATCCTTGTATCTGTTGTGCCTCTCAGCGCGTGAATGTTTTCAACTACAGCTTTCTGAATCATTGCCCAACAAAAGGACCTCTGGCACTGGCAGCCATGACGTGCCTGTCCAAAACAATTTGGGTCACACCCAGAGAAACAGATAAGAGGGGTGTACTGAGACTCATCCTGAGCCATGATGCAAAGTCCACAGAGAGCTGAGGCGGAGCAATTGAGAGACGGGGCATTAAGAGTGATACAAAGTCAGAGGATGAAGAGAATAAGCTCGAGATGTACTTCAGCATTTTTAAGCTGAAGGGGGAAGTGAAGAGACAGATGAGGGAAGAAATTTGCTGTCAGAACAATTTTGAGTTGTGGGAGCAAGAAAAACCAGAAACTGACAAAGACAGAGAAAGATTTAAAGATGGGGAAAGTAAACGAAGAGAAGGAAGGAGGATGACGGGCTGGATGATCAGACTCTAAAAAGAATTACATAAGAATGCACCAGAGAGACTGCATGTTGGGATAACAAGTGAAAAAATATGCCTGTTATACTCAAATGGGCCAAGCAAGGGATTGCAAAAGCCTGGAAAAGACAAGAAGGGATCCTTGTACATGATTTGCAGAAAAATTAAAATGGATTTGGACCAAGCTTTAAACAAGAGTGTTTGTTGACATGTTTGAGAGTCAGCGGTGTCAGTAATAAGATCTTTTGAATTAATCTCTTCTTCACCATTGCTATCTAACCAGATGAAATGATGCAGAGGAGCTGTTCTCTGCAGAGGAGCTGAATGGTGCATACATCTCCCCCATGTGTCAACATAATCTGTTGACTCACACTTTTCAGTCCAACCAATCATATTTTTTTGCGACCCCTGTGACCCAACCATCTCCTTGCTGTCAAACTGTAAAACCTTCCTCAACTGCTGTCGTTTCATTGTCAGATTGATTAAACCAACCCGGCCCGAAACCAACCTCCATCCCACTCATTTTAACTAGCTGTTCAAAGTAAGCGCGTCAGGAAACACATTTACCCAGATCTTCAATGATACCTGTTCTGTCCCTGTATATAGTAAAAACATTAGATATGTTTGGCAACAGACGATAATTCTTGTCTTCTCAGCTCATTGAACTGTTTGGCTCTGCTACGAGCCAGAAAGCTTATGTTATGCTAACAAGAATTAAAGTCATTTACACTATGAGCTGAGGAAAACAGTTTAGAAAATTTGACAATATGTTTAACAGCAAGACTAGGTAGCCATCCAGCCATGTCACTGTCCACAAATAAATAAATATTAAATATTCAGATTTTCACAAACAAATGACTATCAGCCGCATCAGTAACTTTACAGGGTTCTTTCGTGTTCTTCTTCCAGCTTGTTTAAAGTCACATTTCTGTTGTGTTCAGAGGATTAGGAGGCACTGGAGCAATACACTGCTATAAATAAGATATTCTTTTTTGTTTATTCATTTGACTTTTAATTAATAAAATACCGAGGTGACTGGATACAGCTTGACTGAATATCAGGTATTAACAAACCCTGCAGTTAATCAGATGTGTATTCACCCACACCGTGCTATGAGAACAAATAAAATAGTTTAATTATTTCCTTCTTTTCCGTTTATTTCACCTGATTGAAGAACAATGGTTTGGTTCAAGTTCAAGTGTTGAGACTGATTTATGAGAATATTTTAACAGCAACAAGCATCTGTCTTGGCAGGCAACAGAAGCAACATCTTTTCACTCCCAACTTGCAACATACTGACACTTGGTCAAGACCCAAATGGCTGAAGGTGCTTTGTGTGGCCCACCACCCTGCTCAGCCTCTGCCCCCTTTGTCCTTTGTCCAGTGCTGCAATCAATGTGAGCATCCAAAATTACCATGGATCAGTATATTTTAGGAACTTGTGCATTGCTAAGAGACAGTAAAGGGGTACTCCATGCTTTAAAAAGTGATGCCAGGGGTCTTTAAAAAGCTACCATATGTGAAGAGCTGGGAGTGGGAGCAGGTTGGCAGAGGCAGTTGGATTTCCTGTGTGGTTCAGCAATATGCAGCAGGGCACAGGCATGACTCAACAACACTAACCATCTTCTGCATGCATGAACTCTTCCTCTCCGGCTGTTCCTGCAAATGCAAATACACCGATGCAAGATCCTATTTCCCTTATGAATTGGATCTCAGGGAAACTAAGTGAGGTCTTTAGATGTGCAGAATTTTCCCTGTATATTGTAGTTGATATACTCGAGATGAGAGACAGTTCTTGCTGAGGGATCAATCTTCTCTGCCCGCTCTTACTGAATAACTTACATGCTGACAGTTGTTGCCTGTTTTGCAGTTCAAGGGCCAATCATTCAGATATGTAGTTTTGTAGACACATATGCCAAATTATTATTCTTTTATTTCACTTGTCTTGCCTCAAGGATCGACTTATCAGGCTGCACTTGAACTTTGAGAAACTGCCAGTTGAATGTTAAATGCCTCCTTCTGGAATATTAACCATTTTCGATCAAGCATGCCAAGATAGTCATTTTTTTAGATTGACAGTCTTTGTATGAAGCACAGAGCGCTCCTCATGGATTATTTTGACCTGTGTAAAAGAAAAAAAAGAAAAAGGTAAGGCTCATAGAGATAGATTGATCGACGGAGAAGAAGAAAAGTCTTTTTAATTGGCAGTCAGACTCCATCAGTGTCAAATGTTTGGAGGATTGAGTGATTTGTTGAGCAGTGAAAGAGATTGATTTAGATTGACTGTTTCTGTGAATATGACACAGGTTAAGGAGTTTAGCTGCTTTCTGGCATAAATTTGATAAAATTAAACCAGCCCTCTACAGTGATTATGTGTGGACACTGTCTGCGTACACACTGCAGACCTTACATCTTTTATGTGGTTGCATTTTTTCCTGTTTTCATAGTTAATAGTAATAATGCTTCCACCTCTTTTACCCTTAGAGGGATTTGCAGGCAACATGTTCTCTACGTGTTCAAGCACACCACATTACATGATTAAACACAAAATAGAACTGTAAGTAAAAAATTGTGAACGTATACTCATCAGCAAAGTTCAGAGATAATAAAATGTGAGGGATCAGTGGGTTTTATAGTTGTTCTCTACAGATCAAGAGTGTAATTAGCTTTCACGGCTGCAACTTTCCTTTGAGGCAACCTTGATAAGGGTAATCTATTTCCTCCCACTCTGAGGCAGCCGTGGTGTGGTCAGTAACAGAGTTTCCTTCCTGTCCCTGAAGACCCAGTAACTTATAGTAGCCGACATCCAATGAGGGGTTCCTCAGATCAGTACAAAATTAAATCTTTTTATCAAAGAGTTAAATCCTTTTCATTCATTAAAAACACTGGAATCTCCTCAGAAGATGACTGAGACTTCTTTAAGTGTGGCTGCTTGCTCAGGTCATTCAAACATCTTTCTGAAGTAGGAATATGGCAGATCTGGTGAAGTAAAGTCAAGAAGTATAATCAATAGAAATAGACTTCCTAGGTGTAAATAGCTTTTCAAAATTGGTCATACATGCAGGAGATGGCAGCTGCTCTGAGTCATTGCAGATAACAGCTTTGACCTGGCGTCAAAGACCCCTCACTGGGGTGCTGTTGTGTATAGTCTGGGCCTCTGGTGAGAAACTCCTCCTGAGAAAAGCTCTCCTAACTGCCCGAGTCAAGAAATCTCAGTGACCTTGCATGTTGCCTCTTCACTGCTACCCTGGAGGGAGGCCCAGTTAGTTTTTGGTGCTATGCTGCATTGCAGTGCATCTCTCTTTCTGTTGTGTCCTCTTGAACAGTGGGCTGCTGTAAGAAGATAACCTCCCTGTGTCATTGCTGGTTTATTAAACTAAACTGTTTTCTCCTCTTATGTGTCCTCTGCTCCTCTGGAATATCTCACGAGTTTTAGAACACAACACTTGCATCAGAGTGCAGAGACACTGAAATGTTTTTTCTGCCTTTTTTTGTTTCCTTGTTTTGTAAAATTTTACTATTCACTATTAGCTCTACTGTCCTTGGCCATTACCTCAAAGTTTTATGGTGGCTTGTTTGACTTAATGTAGAAAAAGAAGATGTCTTTCTGTGTCACAACTAAACAAACTTTTACTGAAGCTGACTTTCATCTCTAACCCTTGTGGTTTCTCATTAACTGCATCTGTTTTCTCTGTGTCTGCAGTAAATGTGTCAGTATCATATACTCACAAAGTTGGGCCTGAGATTTTGGTTGATTTATTCAGTGTAACTTTTCCAGTTCGCTGTGTTTTGTTCTCTATGTTCTACCTTTCAAACATTTAATATCATGTGGTGTGCTCAGCTGCTGGGTTCCTCCCAGAGGTGTGAGTTATCTGAAGGTTTTTTAGGGGCTTCTTTTGTTATTTTCTGGATTATCAGATAGTTTTGCTGCATTGAAAGTACCAACAATTTTCCCATGGTAGAGACTGGAGGAATTCCTGATGGGATACTCTATTTTAGAGCATCATTGTTCTTTCTCTACTTTTAAGATGAAAGTCAGACACAGTCAGTCTCAGTCATTCTCTTATTTGAGTTCCTATAGCTTAATGGAAAATGTTCCCGTGTCTGCAGTCCTTTACTGAACCTCACAGGCCCACACCAAAATCCTAGTGAGCATATATCAAAAGAAAAGACTAACATTTTAGGAAAAATGCTCAGTTGCTTTTAGATGATGGGGAGATTGATAAAACTCTAAATTTGTATGGCTTCAAGCAGCCAGTAAGCACAAAGACTAGAAACAGGGGGAAACAGTTGGTTTTGCTTTTAATCCAAAGGTCAAAAAGCGTATACCAGCACCTCTAAAGCTCAATGACTTACCTGTTATTTACCAGAAGTGGAAAGTATTCCTGGGGTAGGGGTTGATAGAACTGTAATTGAAGTTCCCAAACAACCAGTCCTTTTTAGACAAAAGTCAGACTGTTTTTCTTCTGCATCGAGGTCTTAAGCAACTTTCAACACCATGGACAGCTCTTCCGTCTGCAATGTTTCCCTGCTAATTGAACCTCATAGCGCCAGTACATAATCCAAAAGCCTAAACAGATGTGAAAAAGCAGCAGTACTTCCACATGTTCATGTTATGATCATGCCAGTAAAAAAATTGAAATCTCAAAACTTCCCCATCTGACTCAGGCCTTCATCCAGAGCTGCAATACAGCACATGATCCCTGACAGAATACAGCTCATGTACTTAAGGTCTGTTGAAGCTTCATTATCTGGGACTGAAATGTCACTGTATAACAGGAGTTACAATATGTGTTAATATATTCACTAATAATCTGTAATTTTACAGTTTAGGTGTCAACACTGTCATTATTCCAACAATGTCTCAGTGGGAAGAAAATCAAAATGAGCTGACATAATTTTTAAGTACGAATGTGTTCTCTTTTTATCTTTTCATTCAGGAGATGCTCTTATAGTTTTCTTATTTCATTCAGTCCATTTTCAAAACTTCTTTTCCAGCTCAACAAAGAAATGCTGTGATCATTTACAACTTTTTCAAACCTCAAACCAGCTTTTCTCACAGACATTAAGTGAAATGACAAAAAAAAGGTTTTGCTTTGAAAAAGATGACATATAAAAGCACTAGTGCCCAAACGACGGAGAAAAACATCAAAGCTGATCAGAGGTTGTTGCTAAAAGAGTCAGGTGTTTCCTCTGATTTAATGTGTTTACATGCTGAACATGATCCCATTATTATTTGGATGCTGAATTAGTCCTGTTTTTAGATTAAGTAAGTCAGCAACATACTCTGTGTTTCTGTCACTAAAGTCCTTGATGAGGATCTGATTAGGATCAGTACAAACACATCTATCGGGATGCTGAGGCATCTATACTCTTTATCCCATTTGCTGGTGGGTTTCATGGTCTATGAGTTTTCCCTTTTCATCCTGTGTGGAACGTCAGATGTATGATTGGATTTATGAATGCCCCCGAGAGCGCCGAGCAGAAATGTGAACTGTTGTGTGGTGGAAATGCAGCATTCTGCAACACTTTGCATCTCGCACAGTGGGAATGCCCAGGCAGATATCATCGAGGAGGCTGATATGCTTTATGCTTCTCGTCCATCCTCAGCCAGATTGACGGAGCTTTTCTCTGGATTCACTCAAGTGGAACTGAAGTTCTCATGCACAAGTTAAAAAACACACACATAGCTCATTAAGAAACAGTCTATCACACCCCACTGCTCACTTTCAAACAACTCCCACACACTTCTCTCCATCCATCTCTCCAACACACACCTAGACACAACACAGGCACACACACACAAACACAAACACAACTTGAATCTTGTTTCATCATTCTGGTTTTCCTGCCCACACCTTTTCCTCTTTCCCTCCACCATCTGTATTGTTGGGAGTGTATGTCAATTAATTTACTGCTGAGACACCCCCTCCCCTTGCTTTGTTTCATATATTTTGATCTTCATTATTAAAAATTGGTCCCTTCTCCAGATGCCCTCCTCCCAGTGGATAATGGGATTTGGGGAAAGGGAGGGAATTCAGGGGCAATATCTGATTGCAATGGGTCTGCAATGACTCCTTTGAACTCAGAGAGTCTCTAGCTAAGCTGCTGTAACAACATACTAACAATGAACAACGCTCAAAAATGAAGAAAGAATTTGTTTCCAGGTTTTCTATTTAAAACCATGCAAACATCCCGAGGTTACATTAAAATACAGAGGCATTTTTCCAGACGTTTGAAGTAACTGGGTTCAGTGAAAAACCAAAAGGACACGGGCATAAAAACATCCCACTCACTGTAGCACATTCATTAAGGAAAACATCATATCTGTGTTGAGTTTACACCATCTGAACAGATCATTATGTCACAAGATGTTACCGTGTGTTGCATCTTGTCACATAGCTTAGATTTACAGTGCTTTCAGCACTTCAGTTAAAAACAATCTAGTATTGACTGTAATGGTCAAAAAGCTATAGATGTTATATTCTGAGGGGCTCCCAGGGATGACTTCCTTTGTCTCTTCAGCAATTTGGAGCAAAACTATCTTAGTAGTGTTCTGCACATTACTGAGTCTCTTTGAAAAAGAGCTAAAAAGTTAAAATGTGAAATGGTAGAGCCATTTGGTAGTGGCTAATGGGCAAATGCTCAGTTTCATTGCTATGACTGGGATGAGTGCTCCAATTTTGTCCAGATTTACTGTAAATGTCAGGGTATCCATTTAACACAGACTACATAACTGTTAGCATATACTGCATATAAATGTCTTGTAAGAGCTTCAAATGTCAAAATCAAGAGTCTTATAATCACTTAGGTCATAAGCATTTGACTTTGACTCATTTGACTTTCCAACTTCGCCATTTAAACACGGTACAAGATGGCAATAAGGAATGTGTTTTTCAAAAGGAAAGTCTCCTTATTAGCCTGTACTATGCAGACCATCACTTCTGTCCTTTAACTATATGTTGTTAATGTGACTGCTGCATGTTAGAGAACATAATTAGTATTTTATTATGCTGACAATTTAATATTTCCAGATTATTGGACTTAAAATCCCTGTGAGGGGACATTGGCTGCCAGACTTTACCTCACACATCATGACTGACATCTATTGTGGGTCTTGTTATTAAATTACTCCATAAACAAACCAGAAAATTAAAGAAAAGATCGTTTTCTCTCTAATATTAAAACATGAGTTATAAGACTATGACCTTTTACTGCCTGACTACAAAGATGAACAGAAAAGCAAAACTCAATATAAAACTTCAATTCAACTCTCCTTATTAAAAAATGAACAAAGGTGGAAATTTCTCAGATTTAAAATATGAGTTGAAAATCAACTTTAATTTCATGTGCAGATTTTGTTTGTTTGTTTTTTGTTTGTTTTGGTTGTTTCCTTAAATCTATTTGGCAAATCTTGAAAATCAGTCTGACAAATCTTGAAATGACCAGAAGAAAAAATGCTGCAGGTTTTATATGTAAAAATCACAACAACTTATTAAAGTCTTGCACTGTAAATGATCTGCTACTAAATAAATAGATGATATGACTCAATAATTTTAAACACAGTTAGTTTTTTATAATGTTCAGCCTCATTAAAACAAGATTTTCTAGTGTCAGTCAAACTTATCAGCCATCTTCGTGCTGAAAAGTAAGTGGGATTACCTGTGAGTTTCCATTGCCTTTTTTGTGAACATCCACTCTTAGCTCAAATTGATACTATAGATGCATTCATGGTTGAATACACCTAAATACTTCCCACAAGCAGCAGTGGAGCTCTTGATCTAGTCTCACTCTGAATGTGTCACCAAAAGGCAGAAGAGTGCAAAACTAACACAACTGGTTAAAATCAGCTTATTGTTAGCGAAAAAATGAATCAATAAAAGAGAATACAAGGAACTAAGCTACTGACTGACCTCTATTGATTAGTTTTGAAAAATGTAAATCTGCATGCTGATCACTGTCTTGATGCATCAAATTTGAATCTGAACCAGCTGCGACTATAAATAACACATAGCTATTAACTGAACTAATAACTTTTCCATAATGCACATGTTAATTACAGTCTTAATGAGTTAAAAATCATGCTGAGATGTTGCCAGAAATGCAGTGTTACTCCATAATTAACTTATGATTTCTGTGTCTCTTCTGTGTTTTACTTGGATTGCATTTGTAGTAGATAGGAGCGGTTATACCATGACATACGAGCTGGTCCGGGAAGGTCCAGGAATTTGTAAGTTAACTGTAATCCAAGTAAAACTGAGCAAAGAAAAAGTAAAGTCTTGTTTGTGTTGGATGTTTTTAAACTCTGTAGGTGGGGTAAAGAATATCAGCACTTTGAACAACTCCCCTGCTTGCAGCCTCATTAAAACTCCGGGGTCAGAACAGTCCTGATTTGTGTATTTTGAAAGCAGCAACAGACACCTGGATGGCAGTAGGGCCTGTTCATGATGAGCATTCTCCACCCAATTAATGTTTCAAGCTTTTGCTGTACATAATATGGACAAACATTGAGCAAGTACAGCGATTTATTATTAATGTGTTTGGATGTCCCTTGAATCCACACTGAAGCAAACACGACTGCAACCTATTGTGTATAACTTTGTGTTTAACCTGTTTAATTTTTAATGAACTCTGACTCTGGAGCAAGAACAGAAAATAAAGAGAAAAGACTGCACTAGGCCTGTAACCTAGAGGGGTTTAGATTTTCTGAGGAAAAACAGTCCAGTATCATTTAAATAGCACAGTGAAATATGAATATCAAAATTTCTAATACAGTGTGGGCAAAACAAATCCTTTTGTTTTGCGGTTGTTGCAACGGGCCAGGTCAAGATAAATATAGAATTACGAAAGTAAACTAAAGTCTCTGTTTTGGCTATTGTTTCCATGCAAATGTATTCCTAGTAACAGTTTCCAAAAGTGAAAGTTGTACAAAAGTCAGCCAGAAAAGTTAGAATCATTTAAATGAAGCTGAACTCCCTCCGTGCCAAAACAGGCCCATTCAGACTTGAACCGAACCACAAAGAAAAGTGAGGTTTGCTTTTAGACAGTCTCTCACACACACACACGGGAACGGGCGCCAAAGCTCTGCTGAAAAAAAACAGACACTATCTGCTCGCTAAACGCAACACCCATCCAGACAACATTATGCAAAGAGAGAAAGCGGAAAAAAAAGGAACGAGAGTGTTGCCAAGGCGAAAATAAAACCCAGAGACATTTAAGACAGAGAGTCACAGATTAAACATTTAAACAAAAAATCGTAACATTTCTCAAAAAATGAACGCCTTACTTATGTGGCCCATTTATGAATAGTATTTTCATTTAAAAAAAAAGGGGGGGGGGGAAATCTGCTTTGGAGGTGGCTTGTCTCTGTCCGTGGTGCTTAAAAAGCGCTGCTACCCACAGCGGCTCAGCCCATCCCGAGACGTGTCAGGCACAGCCGCCACAGCGCTGATTTTACGCTTTACATGTCATAATTGTATTTCTCACGGTGGACGCGAGCTTGAATTCCACGACGGAGGTGCCTGACTAACTAATTTATGTTTCACGCGCCCAGAACAGCTCTGTGACACGACTCCCAAATCCTGGTCTTGCGCCCTGGTGTGGACATGAAAATATCCCCCCGCTGAAAATCAATGACACGCTCGTGCGTACTGGAGAGAGAGAGAGAGAGAGAGAGAGAGAGAGAGAGAGGGAGGAGGCGGTGTCTGGTGACCGTGGAGGAGGAGGAGGAGGAGAAAGCTCCCGGTCCGTTTGTCCTCGCAGCTCGCCTTTGCCGTCAATCCTTCAAGCAGTCGGGTGCCTCCGGAGTGCCCGGGGCTGTGGACTTATTTTCCCCCGGGAATCGGAATTAGACGCCAACAAAGTATCCCAGGTAGGTGAAACGAAGCTACTCAGGGAGGCTTTTCTTTTTTTACCAAAGACATATAAACTGTAAAAATGAAAGTCTTGAGTTGCTCATGTGTCGACTTTCACGGCGCTGAGGATGGAGAAGACGCAGGAGAAAGCAGATGAGCGCCAGGACAAAGCTCCGTGGGGGCGGCAATTGTGTTGACGCCGCTAATTGCTTTTTAAAATTGGCGGAGGGGAAGCTCGCGAGCTAATCGTTTCGCGGTGCCCCATCTGCCGCGGTGACAACTCTCCAATGTTTATAATCCGATTAGGAGAAGGATCAGCAATTTGATTTTTAAAAAAAAAAAGAAAAAGAAATGAGCACATTGCTCAGCGTGTAACCATGAACTGCGCTGCGTTTGGAAGCTTTTAATGTTCCGCTCTGACATTCTGACCCGTTCTGCGTCACATTCTGAGAGTTCTGTGTTCTGCAAAGTGTACCATCTCACTTAAATCTCTTCTTCTAACACTTTGCCGCATCCTCCTCTCCTCTGAATCCGTTTACTCACTCCGTCTCACACCCCTCTGTGTTTGTTGTTTTTTTTTCTCTCTCTCTCTCTGTCTTTGTTTTCAGAAGATGTTCTTCCTTCTACTACCTGTCGTGGCTCTCTTGCTGAGCAGAGAAACGGCGGTCTCCGGTAACAGTAACGACAAATGGCTGAGCACCGTGGCTCAGTATAACAAGGACAGATCCTGGAACAGATTCAGAGATGTGAGTTGCAAAACATTTAGCCCCTTAAGCCAAAGGGGGCTTTGTAATTAGCTGTGTGTGTATGTGTGTGTGCGTGTGTGTCTGTCTGTCTGCCTGTCTGAAGCGAGGTGGAGGGGGACAGAGGGACTGCACTACGCCCTTGATACACCCTGAGAGTACTTGAGCACTTGCCAGCAGGCATAATCCACCTTGTAGAGACTCAGCATGTTCAAACCCTGGTTGAAAGAGAAGCAGATTCATCGACAGCAGACATTAGATCTGAGCACATGAAGGGGGAAAAAAAAAAGGATTTCTAAACCAAACTGGCTGTTCAAACTTGCCATTGTTGACTTTTCATCTTTTCATTGTGTTTCAAGTGGCCATCCCACAGCAGTAGGCTGTTATAAATGGTAATTGATCATCTATTTTAGTCAGGAGAAGTGAGTGTGTGACTTATTCTCTGTAACTTGTCCAGTGATATTTCATAACATATTGAACTACCTTTGCAGTTATGGTTTATATTTGGTATTCTTTCTCTTCTCTTTACCTAACAGTACAGTTTAGGATTTCTCTGAAGGGGGGCAGACAGTACCAGATAGTTATACTATCTAACTAGGAGCTTGTGCACATACAGTATGTAAAGAGATCAGCTTATATGTGTTCATCCTTTTTAATTTCATTTGTATCATCAGGTCTTTTTTACATCAGAGATGTTTTTCCAAAAGTAGACATTTTCCAAAGGTAGCTCAGTTGACTGCAGGCCAGCTGACTCATTGTGCTCAGTGTGTGCAAACCGTCATGACTGTCTGAGACTTGAGTGGTGGTTGAAAACCTGGTTTGCTATGTTTAAAACTCTTCAGAATACTCTTAAGCTTTGACCCCAGAAGGATCCAGTGAATACAGCAGGTGCTCCACATGAAGAGGCTGAAACTCACTTTGAAGTCTAGGCACGACTCTCGAGCGCTAACCTCAGTGACACCAACATGTAGGTCTAATTATTGTGAAATAAGAAGCAAAGCACAGAATCAGCTATTTGCTGCGCAGCCACATTTTTCAAACTCACAAAAGTGTATTTTTTCCCCGTGGAGGTCTCCAAGTTTATGAAGATGCCAAATATACCAGGCTGAATTTGAAGGGTATGTAAGAAAATGTGGCCCCTGACATTCAAATATTTCTGTTTGATGGAATGTTGCAGCCATAGAAGCACAGAGTCTTGGTTTGAGATCATAAACTTTCTGTTACACATTATGTCATATAATTAGGATTCAATGTACATGCTGGGATGTGATATTTGCACAACTTGTCTTAACTGCTACTTAAGTGCAAATTTGAGGAGATGGTTGTTTTGACACTGATCTAACTTGTCAAGAGCATAATGACTTCAGCCTCCTCTGTGCTGTGTTGCTATTGAAATGCACTCTACTTCTCTTACACATCATATCACTGCTGGAAAGTGCATGACCTCCACTTGTCATCTGCTGTTGGTTCCTTTGACAATAATTCTTAAGAATAAGAATAATCTGGTGTTCATAGAAAATTTCAAAGCAAAATTTTTACACCCGGCCCTGACTTAACTTGAGAATGATAACACTGCTAAACTAACACTCCAGTCCAGCAGTCCCCAACAGGCTCATGGTGACAGTATCCAGTAACCGCTGCCTTGCCATCTTGACACCAGACTCTTAACATTATATCCTTTGCTGCCAGCTAACATGTTCTCCAGAGATTTCAGCAGACAATGAGCTAACTTTGGCCTTATTAGAGCTGGCCTTTCCAATGCAGTGAGGCAGTGATGTGAGCTAGTATTAGTCATGCTGTATACATTCGGCCAGGGCTCTACTACCTGCAGTATGTATGCGCGCGTGTGTGTGTGTGTGTGTGAGTAAATGTGCTACCCGCTGTTTATTCCTCGCTGTAGTCTCCTGTGCAAATGGAACTCATCAACAGGAATCTGTCAGTGTTGGGGATGGAGAACAGGAGGAGAGAGGAGGAAAGATGAGGAGCAATGGATAGGTGAAAAGGCTGTGACATTTAAGTTTAATATTTCAAGCAATGTTGCCAAGCAAATGCAAGTGCTGCTGTTTTGTTTATGTGTGTGTGTGTGTGTATGTGTGTTTGTATTGTCTGCCCTATTACACAAGGAAACCTGCTGGTCGTAATTTGTCTCCTGCAACATTGGCTGTCTTTTGCTTTGTGCCGTCTTTTCTCCTCTTTTCTTTCTTAGTCATTTCTCTCCTCCCCTCTCTGGTACCAGGCCGTTTGTGCTCACAGACAGGAAGACTGTAGCTTAGACAAATGTTCTGCCGACTGAATCTCGACAAACAAACAAATATTTTGTAACTGTTTAAATTTGATGGTTGGGTCAATCTTTATCTTAGGGTAGTGTAGTTGTTGTGGTTGTGATGTGGTTGGTGAACCCTTTTACACGGTTTGATCTGAGGCTGTCTTAGATGAATGTTGTGAGAAATTTGTGGTGAAATACAATATTGCCGATCATAAACGGCTGTCTGAAAACATGCTGTGTGAAATGTCCACAGTGATGGTTGTTTAGAGCTTTGCCGTCCTAAAACAGGCCTCTTTAAAGTTCTCCAAACATGGGAGCAAAATGTAATTGGTGCAGTAACCCATGCTTGCAAACCAACGAATGGGAATATGACTTGAGATAACAAACCATAGCATTATATTTACTCTGGGCTCTCATTGCAGAATTTCTGTGTTTTGCCTCATATGTCCTGGGCCACGAATCAACTTCCCATTCTCCTCCTCCTCACCAGCAGTACCACAGCTGCTGTGCTTCACATGTTCAGGATGCGAAGGATAATAAAGGATTAAAAACCTGGTGGCAGATTATGACATCAAATCAACTATTTCATAGTAAATGGAGATGGAAAAAAAAGAACAGGGAGACATGAAAGATGGTTTTTGTCAATCAGTTTATCCCATCCCCTTCCTCTCAGTTCTGATTGAGGCAGGAACTCCACATTTTTCCTCCCTGCTTCTCCCTTTTCTCAGTTTATTCCTCTGTCTCTGGAGTGCCGGATGACCCCGTGCTTCCTCAGCCATAACCTTCTCTATTTCCCCCTCCCTCTCATTCTGCCCTCACCCATGACTCCTCCTCTCTGCTGTTCTCCTCTGCCTGCCTTGTTTCACTCTGCATCCCTGATGAGCCACTTGCTCCCTCCTGCATAATGTATGAGCGTCCGTTTGTCGGCAGGGGAGCTGGTGCAATAGTTTAACAGTCAAAGTTCAGGTGGCTTATCTTAAAAACATAAGGAAAGTGGGATTTGATTTATTATTTTGCCTCATTGCCTGTAATGCAGATAGGGACAGTCTTATTCTAGTCCATTTCTATTGAAGGAGGCCTTGTAGTAACAGAAATTTGGTTCATTACCGTTTCATTGTGCCAGCTCTAAAATGTTCTTTTCTTCAATAACACTAATCCGATGCTTTTGTTGCTTGCTTGTATACCTGATGTGGCATAAATTTTAGATGTTTTGATGAAACAAAGGGTCACAGTTGTGAAATGATCCCACTCTGTTTTGGTTTCAGACCAAAGTTTGTGAACAGTCCTGCTTCAGAGGTGCTTGGAAAAAAATGATTAATGAAAGACTCTTAATTCTTATGTTAATCAATTTAGGATAAATTCACAAAGCAGACGATTCAAATGTTAATATTCTCAAGTTCAGCCAATAAAGAGATGTTTAGGAAATGAGAAAGGCAGAACTCAACTAGAAGTGTGGTGTAACACATGCTCTATAATGGAAACATGCTAGACTAGAGTTATCGTGTAGCTATCAAGATACAAGCAAAAAAGGACAACAAATAAATATTCACTTTTGCAAGATGAATCTAAGTGTATTTTGAATGTTCAAAGTTTTCAGTTTTATTGAACGGTTCAGCAGCCAGCACCAACAAACAAGACTGGCTGACCAACACACACTCCAGCACTAGACAACTTGAAAGTCTTCTATAATGAGGAATATAACTCTGTGCGCAGCCTGCTCTACCTTAAATAACCCTGAGCCCGCTAAGCATCACCTCCAGTTGAAGGTGCTGCAGAGAAGCTGCTCCACACTGCTGGAGACATGACACCGCACTTAGAGGTGAGCGCTCCACCTCATTTTGTTATTCTCATACAGGCCAGAGTCTGTAGAACGTTTTCAAATCGATAAATTAATGCTTTAAAATTTTTGAAAAATAAAAAGTCTGCAGATCATTTTTAATCTGCATTTCTGTGGACTAAGGAGCCCTGTGAATGGTTTGGTACACAGTGTGCTGGAGCAAGAGACCAGAAATAGTGCCCCCTTTTCCATTAATTATTTGAAACCAGTTTTAAATCAAACTGTGACCCTAAGAATCAAGTCAAATTAAATTCTGCGATTATAACAGAGCCCTTGCTCCTGAGCTGACAAATTCTTTACAAACCCTCCACTATTATCCAAGTGACTGGATCTAGTCCAACATATGATCAATCGTTATTGTGGAAAGTGTCTTACTGTGTTTTTCTTGTGCATTTTCCCATTTCAAGTGTGCTGTTTGGATAGTTAGGGGCTTGGTTAGCTTAATAGAGAATACTCAAACATTTTTGTCCAACTCAGTCCTTAAATATGTTGCGCTTTTGAAGAATCACTTGTTGTTGTATTTTTATGCCAAGAGTTCTTCCACTCTCCCTAGGTTACAATCACCACTTTAACTTTCATGAGTTTTTATGCAAATAAAGTATAGCTGCACTGAATATACACACATTTGTATGCAGCACTGATTTCCATTGTGTTTTTTTGTTTCAGGCAGGGTCAACTTTGTTGCAGCCTCCAACTGCCTCATGTTGTTGGCTACATCAAAGTATTCTGGTCAGGACAAAAGTAAATATGAGGGGTCCTGCTGGTATACTCATAGACACAGCAGCAGCAAAACAGAAGATCTTAAAATCCAAACTAAATCTGGTAACACTAGCATGCATTGCTGAATGTGTTTCTGCAGTAATTTCCATACTGATAATGCTTTTTGCTAATGCTTTTGTTCCTTAGGTTGGAGACATCAATTCTCTCTTGCTCTCCTTGGACACAACTACACTCAATGCATTTGTTAGCTGAGTGAGACTGAAGAGAGGTGTTCTTAAAGTCATAGACCAAATTTTGACTGATAATTATAGTCCTTCATTGAATGATGTGCTTAATTACTTTACCTTATTCACCTTACATGTCAAAAACCACTGACCCCATCCTGTGTGCTCCCTGCAGTGAAAAGGGTAAAATATTTTATGAAAAATTTGAAGCAAAAACCGTTTAAATCAAGTCTATTGGACCGCAAAGTCATAAGATGGACATATAATTAAAGATTTGATAATAACAGCTTGTAAAGCTCCTGGTGTAATTGCTGTCTTACAGGAGTGAAGACTGCTAATAGCCCGCATATTATGGTCTGTGGACCACTGGGTAGACCGGTTCAAGCTGGTTCTGCCATTCTGGCCTGACCTACTCTATTATTGGTGGATTCATGATGTGCAAGGAAATCAATGGGTAGTTTGTATTGAGGTAAAAGAATAATGGTATGCAGACACTGATCCACACGCTCTTGTCTCGCCTCGTCTTGTCTTGGGCTTTGGACCTCAGTGCTTTTCTGGTATACTGATCAAAATGTGTCTGTTGAAGCAAAAAGGCCATGCCAGCTTAGAGTGTCTGGTCGGATTCATGGACTGTTTACTTAATCTTAAATTTGCCAAAAAGGTTTTTGTAGAAAGGTATCAAAAAAAGGGATAGTTATGGTATCAGTTTTGGCATTGATGCATGCTTTCATATCAGTGATAATATCTTAAGAATTCAAGCAATGCATCCAGTGCTGTTTCAGGTTGTCTCGTGTTGTATAAACTTGTCATTATGCCTCCTGTCATCTTGTTTTGTCTCGTCTGCTCTCCTCCTGTGTCTTTTGTCAAAACTGTCTGCAAACAGTGACGGAAAAGCTGTCTTGCCATTCAGACAGCGTCAACTTTTATCCTCATGAGGAGGAAAAGTTGTTTTCACTCCCCTGAGCCTGTTTTTTATTTCTCCTAAAAGAGGCTTCCCTTGTCCCTGTCTCCCTTCCCAGTCTTTTCTCTCTCTTTTCCTGCTGAAATCCTGCCTTCCACCACAGTTTGCATGCTGTCAGGTTCACAGAAATGCATTTAATCCTACTTGTGAGGGACATTGGATGTGTGCTGCATACTTTTTTCTCCTGTTTTTGTACGAGTCCATCTCCAGACTGTCTATTTACTAGCAGGTGGAGCTGGTTGCAGGTTAAAAATCTCAGTCACAAACCAATGTGTGTGTGTGCTTGTGTGTTTGTGTGGTTGCCTTGAGTCTGTGTCTGTCTCAGCTCCCTCTAATGCTGAGCATTAAACGCTGTCATATTTTATCATTAGTATCCTCTTTTTCGAGATGACAGTCTCTCTAAGGCTGCCAGATACCGACCCGCTGTCGCTTTTTATCAAAACAAGAGGACTGTGATTGCATGTGTGTGTGTTTGCACATGTGTGTACAGCAATTTTTAAGCTACCATGTGTGTTTTTTTTCTGTAACGTGCACAGCTGCAATGACAATTATACTTTCATTTGAAATCTGGTTTTGTGATGGCCTGTATTATATATTTCTCCCCCTTTTGCAGTTATGAAGGAAAGGGTTTTGCTGAGCTTTCACGTTCTATTCAGAACACAGTCACACCTGGGAGCTTCCCACTGCCTCCGTAAAAAACTGGTCATTTTCTGTGTTATCTATGTTTGCTCCCTGCTGTGTATGTGTGTGTCCTGATTGGCTGGTTGTACAGCTGCGGGGGAGGGGCAGGGTGCGGTTTAGAGAAGCAGCTTAGGCAAGACAAACCCTGGAGTCACCTTCACTTCCTCCCACACGTACACATGCGCTCTCTCTGAGTGAATGCTCCCCGGCGGACATACAGTATTTCCGTCAATTAAGAGAAGACTTGGTTGAGCAGCTGTCATTCTGTCTTATCTCTCCCCTGTTCTTTCCTCTATCTCTCTCTCTCTCTCTCTCTCTCTCTCATCTTAATCTGCTTTCTTCTCACAGTGTTTATCACCTCCACTGTCTCCTGGCTCGTCCCCTTTCTTGTTTTTTATTCAACTAGTTCCTGATGAAACAATGCCCTTCCAAATAAACCTTCCAACTCTCACGCTTTCCGCTCCTTTCATCTCTTTTCTTTTTCCATGCTCTCCTCCTGTGTGCATATTTCTCACTCTGAGCTATTGATTTCAAATGAGAAAATACTGATTCTAATCACTGCACTGAAAGACCGTGGTTGTGTGTGTGTGTGTGTGTGTGTGCGGAGAGGGACAGGTATTGCACAGCTCCAGCTGCGGGTGTGTTTTTTCTCTCTGTCATGTAGTGGCTCTTTAAACAGACTGGTGGAAAATATTCATGTATCTCTCTAAAGTGCTGTTTCTGCATGTGTATGAACGCCCACACAAAAACCCATCTACACGCACACACATTCACCCACACACACACAGTCTCCCATCCAGCCTGAGGCTCTTGAAGAGATCGATCAGTAAATTTACAGGGCCTGGTAACCCTGATTGGAGCCTTGATATAATCAATAAGAAGGCACACACAAACTCACGATGCAGACATAGTATACAGACCCAGTGGAGGATAAAGGGGTCACAGGCCAGTCAAAGGTCACTGTTCACTATGACCAGGATGCATACATTTACATGATTGTATGTTTGTGTTTGTGTGTGTGTGTGTGTGTGAGTGTTGGTTGGAGTGTAAAACTGAGGGAAACAAACAAAGCAGGAGAGCGAAGGGATTGCCAGTGTAATTTTGGCTCATGATAAAAAAGAGGAATTGGGAGAAAAGAGAGAGAGATAGTGGGAGAAGAGAGGAAGAGGAGGAGCTTTAATGTGAGGCCCATCAACACTGTGGGCAGAACAGATGGACAAACGGAGGATCGAAAGACAGGAGAAATGTGGAATACATCATCAATCAATACGTGTGTGTGTGAGTGTGTGTGTCTGTTTGTGTGTTACAGTCAGCTTTGTCATGGCAGCCCCTCCAAACTCTCCTCTCTCTCTCTCTGGGGATTGTCACTCTGTCAGTCTATCTGGCACTGATTTGATTCAGCTTGCCTGCTAAACTGTTCATTCTTCTGAAGAGATGCTGTCTGATTTGTTGTTTTTGTCTAAAGATTTACCAAGACAGAGGAACTACCCTCAGATCACTGAGGGGAAAAAATGGTATAGCCCACCACTGTGTGAATGTCTTTCTTGGAAGAATATCCTTTCAGCAGGTATTTTTACGCTAAATGACTAAATCTCACCTCTAGTTTTACAAGAGGGAATGCATTGGCTCACCTATAGTTCATATGCCAGACTAAGCCTGCACGATTAATCGTTTTAGAACCTCGATGCAGATTCACACCTACATGCGATTTCATTTCTAAATTACGTCGATTTATTTTTTTTCCAAGAGCCGGCGGCATGTGTCAGAGTTGTAAACAAGCGCTCCAAGGCTTCTCCCTTATCCTATGACA
>JAQNCA010000032.1:11913159-11933613 GCA_029783725.1 Acanthurus tractus | reverse complement strand
TTGCCTGTGACACACTGCAGGGGTTGCTTTTTTTTTTTTTTTTTTTTTTTGCAGAAGCAGGAAAAAGAGATACGGCTTTGTTTTTCACACCGAGGAAAGGTTACGGAAGCATGGCAGCCACAGGAAAGCACTGTGTGAGAGCTGAGACTGTTAGCAGCAAGCAGCAGCGGCGGAGTCTATTCATCATCTAGCTTATAGCTGCACACTCGCTGCTGGAGCTCACTTCACAGATAAGAAAATCAAGGACCCAAACTCACAGTACACTAGTTTTGCAGACCGGTACACGAGTAGGCAAAAAAAAAAAGACAAGAAGCATCCCTTCCTGTTGTATTTCTTTGCAATCTTTTTTTCTTAAATCATACAGCCGGAGTGGCAGGCTGCAAAGCTGCACTCATGTCAGGCTAATCTGGTGACATTAGATGTTACTTATTACACTGTGTCCACCAGCCTGCGTCTCCCCCAGCCTCAGAGCCATAGGTTGACCTCGACACGCCTGTGAGCTGCTGTTAGGCACACACTGTGAAGAGCCAGGATCAGCAACAAATATGAGACTTGGGTGTGTGGAGAAAATGTCCCAGTCACAAGCAAAGTGTATCAGTCTCTTTACTTCTTCCTTGTCAGTCTGCTTCCGCCTCTCCCTTAATTTAATTCTCCTCAGTTCCTCCTCTGTCACTGTGTTTGACTTGAACACCAGCTTAGATTTTATTCTGTTTTTTTTCCCTTCATCCTTGTTTGCCAGTCAGTTGTTTACCCATTTTGTAACTCTGTGATGTGACCGACCAATATCCAGATTTCTCACTATGGGTTCTTGACAGATCTTTGTCGTGACAGTAAATGAACATAGGAAAAAATCTAATTATGTAGAAATAAGTCTAATTTCATAGCTAGTGCTTAAAAGGTAAGAGGATAAATGAAAGGAGCGAAATGTTGCTTTAATTATTAATCAGGCAAAATATCAAACTTATGATGGTTTTAGTTTCTCACACACAGGAAATTACTATTTTATGTTAATATAAATAAGACAGAAATTTGTCATCTTGAGTTTAGGTTCTTAAGTTTTGAACATCTGCCAGTAAGTCAAGTGTGGAAATCACTTGCTGGAGATTAAGAAAATTATTTCACAATTTTCCAGATTGGAAAGATTAAAGGATAATGTAATCAAAAAGAATCTTACCAGTTATTTGCTGCCAAAAGTGTAGCTTTTCTTCTCATACAGCTAAAACATCTGATTGCATGTGCAAGAGAAGTTTTATCATGTCATGTGTTATGTCAGATGTGCCGTATTAACATTTCCGTCTACCACCCAGTCTGTCAGGATTGTGTAGGGAGGAGGGAAAGGCATCAGTATGCTCCCCATCCTCCTGCATCTTTCCAGTGTTAAAATGGGGGGAGGGTCAAACCGGCAGTCTTTCGCTCACACTTCTTCTCATGTGTGTGAACAAGTGCAGCATTGCTAACACCTTCTGCACGAGACTGTCTGTGCCGTTCCCCCCCTTAATTAAGTGATTATCATGCTCCTCTCTCTGGCGGCGCACATGTAATCCTCCCATAACGAGCCTTGAACGGCGTGTCATGTGTACCAGTGCTCGCTCATATCCTCACATCAAATCTGTCCCTGGATTACTCAGGACATTTTATGGCCTCTATAAGGGATTGTAATTTTTTAATTTAGAAATCCTAAAATTCACAAACCCAGTAAAACCAGGGTTGTCAGAAGAGGGACATTTTTTTAAAAGCAATCACTACAATGAGTTTTTTTTTCTTACTCTTTATCCTCTTCTTCCCCTCATTAAATGACTTCTGTGCTTGTTACTTTCACTTTTGGTAAAAGGCATTTCATTGTCAGATTATCTCCCAAAAAAGCCTGAACATTAGTATTAAAAAGTCATTTTTTTGCCTTTAAGAAAGTCTTTTATTCACTGGCTAATGGGCACTCTCCTCATTCTTTTTATGCGTTGTATCATTTCAAAAGTTTGCTTAAAAACCACATGACATTTTGAGAGGATACCCTGACAACCAGTCATTTTTTATGTCCAAAGTGTCATTCATCTACACCGGCTTTTTCTCTCTGCTCCAATTGTTTCTGTCATTTTTGCCTTAGCTGTGTTTGTCTCTTTGTTTCTTCTGTATCAACTGCTTGAAACCCTTCTATTCTCTCACTGGGAATTTTCAAAAATTGCTTTTTCTCAGAGCCACATCATCAGTCTCCTCCTTTGTATTTCCCTTTCTTTTTCCTCTTCTCCCCCCTCTATGTTCCCAGTTAAACTAACTATCTCTCTCTTCTTTCCACCCATGCTGTGCTGCTCTCGTGAAATCAAATTATTTTCGTGTTCAATATCCTGAAACTAACAGGAAACAGCAGAAAAAAAGGAAAGGAAGCCAGTTTAGAGAGCCTATTGGAAAGAAGAAAGAAATCTGAGAAGTGTGAAGATGGAGAGATATTTGGAATAACAGGCTACTCGGTGAAGGTTTTTCCCTCATTACTGTGAAAAGAAAGGACAGAATGAAGAGGAAGCATATTCTTGATGTTTGGCTTTGAGCCACCTTGTTCAGTTGAGGGATGTTTTCTGTGTTGAGAAAAGAGGAGTAGAGGAGAGAGGAAGAGTGTTGATGAATGAGGGGAGCTTTAAAAATAGAAAGCCATGGGGAGAAGAGAGGAAGCATGCAGGAAAAAGAACTTGGTTTTTGCTTTTTGCAGACACTAGATTTGCAGTTAATGCACGACATTGGTTAGGAGCCTCTCAGTCTCAATTCACTTTTGTAAAATGATACAGTCTTGTGTGTTTAAAACCTAATTATGTTTGTGTTTGAGAGAGTGAAAGGGAACAAGAGAGCAGGCGTGAAAGTTTGAGCACACTCCAAGTATTTATTTCAGTTTGTGGAGCTATCCTCAAACGTAGACACAAACTTTAATGTGTGTCAATGCGTGCATGCGTGTGTGGGTTTGTGTGTGTGTGTGTGTGTGTGCATATGAACAATGTGTATGTGTGCTGTAGCATGCTGCTGCTTCTCAGCGCTGCATGTAATATTCAATGTTACCTGTCTGTTCATATGAATGAGATGCTGCCTGTCAAGCCTGAGGCTGTAGCTGCCCTGCTGGAAAGCAAACTCCCATCTCTGTTTCCCTTCCTCCATCTCTTTTCTGTCCATCCCCTCCTCACTCTCTACTGCCTCTACCCCCCCCCCCCACCTCCCCCCAGTTTAACTTACCTTCTTATCTTTCTTTCTCTTCCTAAGTCAGCACTTTCCCTTTTATTCCTTCACTCCCCTTTTATTTTCTCTTCCATCTTCAGTCTTTGCTTCTTTTTACTTTGCTTTACTGTGTGTCTCCATTCTCTTGATCAGTCCATTTTCTTGTTTGCTTTACAATTCAAGTATAGAGATACATTTGGGTTGAAGGCTTTTCCCTTGTGAAACAAAGTAATTATCCATTCATGAATGTAAATATACTTACAGTCTACCGTTTTTGCCAAAATGTGTGTGAGGGGACCCCGGGGGACCCATTTGCAAATATCAGAAGAATATAGTAACGTCAGAATAAAGTCATGTAAAGGTTTTAAATTAATGTTTTTATTACCCAAAACCTCTCACTTTATTAAGTTTAAAAAGAGGATTAGACTTTGGAATGAAATGCCAACTCAGGACCGATTTTGTGCTTTAATCAGCTGCTGATAATCTGAAATTAAAAACCACAATCCTCTGCTCCACAAACACAATTCCACTATTCCATTAATCATCTGCATTACTTCTCCTCACTCTCCAGCTCTGAGTAGCTTGCTGACAAAGAACTGCTGACCAGGAAAAAGTCTTCCTGTTGTCGCAGCTGGTCTTACAAGCTGGACTGGTTACGCTCTGCATATGTTCACATATAGTGTGCATGTGTGCAGTTTGGTGCTGACATAGTAAATATGGAGGGGCTGACAGTTTACTCTAGTTTACAATCACTATACATTACAAATGACAGTGATAGTATCATGATATAGTGATTCTGCAATTCAGTGAAATATTTTGCACCGCCCTGCTTGTAAACATGACCAGCTTGGTTGACTTTGCACAGCGCACTACACTGTGTTTCATTAATCAAATATTTCTTTTCCTGCTAATGAGGACCAGAAGTGAAAGTGGGTTCATAGAATAATATATTTTTTCTGTGGTTGTTCAATATTGCTGAGGCAAAACTGAGCACACTGGTCCTACTCAGCACTCCCGACTTCTGCAGAGGCGTAACACTTATCTGATGCAGTGAGTCTCTATGCTTTGTTCGACTATCTGCTTACAAAGCTCATATATCAGCTTCACAGGACACTGATCAGATCTTAGATCAGTTCTTGTCTATAAGTAGAATGTAGCCTGAGGAGGAGAGCAGCGACTTGGTGGAGATGGTGGAACAGGAGGAGGAGAAGAGGGTAATGAATAAGAGACTATGGGGGGAAAGATAAGGAGGGAAAGAATCCGGCAAGGTTCCAGACCCATGAATAAAATGCATAAAGTACACAGTAAATTTTTAATGCTGTTGGTTTTCACCGAGAGGCCAGATTTGCATCCTTATCCCCTGATTATGACATCTTCAGTCAGCACTCCAGGCATGGCTTTGCCTATTTTAATGTTAATGTAAGTAATTTTGCAAACCAATACCAACTTGTGAGTATAGGCGAATGCACACACATCTCAGTCGAGGCTGCTTCTGCTGGGAGAAACTAATCGGGCTGAAGCCTTTCCAACTTTGGTACCTCTCTGAATCAATTCTGTTACTTCTCTACCCTTTTCCTGTCACGGACCTCTTCAGGGATTTACTATCAGATGAGATGTCAGGCCCATCACTTTAAACTGGGGAGAAAAAAATGAGCAGACCTGCTGGAGACCTAGCGGACAGAATGACTGAGGAGAGGTCATTGCAAAAATGAGAGACTTTTTGAGATGAAAACACTGGTTATGTGTCATGTTTGTGACCTCGAGCTCCTGTGCAAATAATGAGCACATTTGCAAGAACACTTTGAGTGTTGCCATGATTTTGATCAATTGTGGGATTTGTCTTTTTTTGTTGTACATAGATAAAGCTGGTTATTAATCTCTATATAAAGGATTATAAAATTATCTGTTTTTCTGATTTGCGTCGGAAACATGGAGTCAGCTTTTTCTCTACACATACTTATTCCAAAAGCTCAGCTCAGATTACCTCAGTGAGAAGGGATGAGATAATTAAGTAAGGATATTTGTTTTTTTAGTAAGATAAGTGTAAGATAAGTCTTGTCAGAAAGTCTTTGGTGTGTTGACTCAGCAGGTAGACTGTGTAGTCTATGGCCATCTGCCCAAAAAATAAATCTCCCCACAGAGTCCAGACACTTGTGATGGTGCCAGACGACCCTGCTGAGAGTAAAAGGCAAATAAAATGATGAAATTAATTAAGACTGGTGTTGATGGAGAGGTGGAGGTTTTCACACAACAGTGGCATGAACAAACTAAAGGTAGAGAGGAAATCATGATTTAACAAAAGGCAATGGCAAAAATGATTGGCTAACAGTGTAGGTGTGTCGCCATCCTATTGGACAGATTTGACTAGCTCATGAGCAGCTGATGGCTCCATTGACAGCCCCTGATCATGGCAGTGAGGAAATTATGAGCATTTGATGGAGGAGTGAATAAAAATACAAATTATGTGTTAATATACTGCAGTTTCCTGGCTGTATTTCAAAGTCTATACATCTCACTGCTTGGATATAGCGTAAAGATCAGGGATTGCTGTGATACTAAAAACTATTAAACATGCAGATTAATCAGAAACCTAAATAATGTTTCTATGGATAATGTCTGTCAGAGCACTAAAACTTGCATATTCATGTTATGGGCCTAATATTTGCTAAAAAAAAAAACAGCTCATCGACTTTTCTTTAAAGAATAAAGACAAGAGCTTTGGAAATTTGCCTCTAAATCAACTTGGGTTTATGTTGGTTTTATGGTTTGCCAGAGAAAAAGTCAGATTTCTGACTGGAAATCTGACTGGAAATCTGATTTTGAGACCAGAAACTGGAGTTCATGATGAGCACAACTCTGCCGAGTAACCATACTTCCTAATGTGCATCGATTTGTTTTCACTGAGATGTTTTTTGTTCAATTCCTGCTACATTTCCTCATTGACATGTCTGCCCTTTTCTTTCCTTTGGGAGACTTTCTGAACAGCGCAGTCTAGTTCAACTTGATTGTCCAAGTGCTAAAAAACAACAGCATGAAATGGAACTACTCACTGCAACATGAAGGTGTTTCAACGCAGACTTGCAGCCAATTAACCGTAATTAAAATGGGGGCCCTGTTAAAGACACTGCATCATGTAGAGTTTTATAATAAAGGAATCCCATTTTCACTGGCAGCTGTTGTGCTACATTTTAAACAGATTTTAATTGAACCTTAAAAAAGACTTAATTAAACAGTTCAAATTTTTTACTTGCCAACAAGCTCCCGCAGAGTGAAACTTTAAATAGACACAGTTGAAAGACTTCTTTTTCTGTTTAACTCACTATTGAAATTTCCAGCCTGACAGAGACATTATGATTATAACTGCACAGTTTTATCTCTTTGTAATCACTTTAGAGGGTTTGAATGACATTGAAGCAGTGTCATAGCGAGCTAAACAGCCAGTTAATGCTTTTGAGATGAGCACACTAAAATATTAATAGGGGTTATAGGCAAGAAAGGTCATCCTGAAGACAAAGATTGAATAATAAGAAGGCTAGTGACTGCTGCTGTGAACCTTTAAGTAACACCAGCCAGTAAAAACCAGTGCAGGTACATCTGAGGCAGGAGCACAGCTGCAGCCCTCTTGCTGGTCACAGTTAATGCTATTATTTGATGATGAAGAGACAAAACACTTTCCCTTGTACGTACAAAGTGTTTGTAGCTGCAGGTCAAAATGCACTCAGCAGAGAACAAGATGTTGCAAATTGTCCAGATGGTAAAGAAATCAACAAGACAACAAGTTTATTTGCTCCACAGGCTCTGGTTCGGATATAAGCACACAGTTCACCTCAAATAAGCTGCAATCCATCATGGTCAGCTCCTTACACAAAGCAAATGTTGATGTTGTAAACAGGTACACAAAAGGTAGAGCACTTTGGGTCTCAATATAACGCCAACCTCTGCCCTGTATTTTCATGAGTATCGAGTCAACTCAAGTGAATTTTATTTTTAAAGCTTAAAATGACAAATCTCAGTATTTCCCCAATAAGGCTTTACAACCTGTGCAACACTTAAAAGGTAGACAACAGTACCTACATGAGCAATGACTGAGAAAAATGTTTAAAGTTTTCGACTGTCGACATATGAGCATTCAGGCTACTATACTCGTTGCTGTGTACCCATATTTTTAGTCCAGTCAACCCCTGAGTGATTTACATGTGGCTAATTTACCATTAACACTGTACAACTGCATGAATAACATTGCAGTTGGCCTGAGGCAGATACTGCTGCTTAGCTCGTTAGCTTTAAAGTTTAGCAAAGTGTTTTTTCCCCTCCATCATGACAGAATTTGGATATTAGTCACTAGCGTATAATAATTATCAAGATGTTTGTTTATTCAAAATCAGTGGCTGTCAATTTTCAGCTATAAATTTAGTGACGAAAATCAATTTTTGCATTAGCTAAGGCAAGCTGTGGCTATCTGATCAGTTAGTTCAATTAGTTTATCTAATCACCGCAGCATGGTCATGAATGTCTTGTTCTCTTTGTGACTTTTTTACATGCTGTTGCAACACAACTCATACATTTCAAAGCCATATTCAGTTTATGACACAAGGTCTTATTTTTTGTTGTTTATTTATTCACAAAAATACTCTTATTTGGTTTTGTAAGGTTAGAAAACCCCCAGGCCTTGATCCTCACTCAGATAAGAAACAGCTAATCAAAAATTTTCTTCACCTCTCTCCTTACCCCTCATCTAAATCCCATTTCAGCCCATTACAAAGGCGCTGAATTCACATACATTATATGCATATTTCTAGCCGCTACTTTTGCACAACTCGCCTACCTCCCCCTTTTTATCCTTCTTCTTTCCCTCCCTCTTTTTCCTTTATGCTGTGCCTCAACTCTAAGCTTGTACAATTTGCCCTCGATGTGTTCCAAATTACATGCCGCATCAAATAAAGCTATCTCTCATAAGGCTGTGAGTGGAAGTGTGAGTGTGTATGTGGCGAGTGCTTTGGTATTCTGCTACCTTCAGAATCAGATTCCTAATAAAGGGATCTCTGGAGTTTAGCTCAGTATTCAGAATGAGTAACACAAGGTTGTAATAGATCTGATAGACATTGCCTACTGTGCCGCTATCACTGACCTTTCCTTCTCTTCTTTTTCTCTCCCTCTATTCCTCTGTCTCTCTCCTCTGCAATCATTTTAAGGAGGCAGAGGTAAGTAAATCCACTGTGTTTGTAATTTGATAAAACTACTCTGACGCATATTGCAGTATCTTCCTGGAAGCTGCAGATATTGTGGTGTTTGTCTGACAATAGCTTTAAGGCATTCTTACAGAGCTGGCGAGGTGTCCTGATTTAAATGCACAGCAGGATGGATGGCTGGTCAGCCACAATGTGGTATTGCATATTAAAATGTTGCTGTAGTGTTTTGAAAGGTTTCATACTTTCAGGAAAATGCGGCGATTTCTATCACAGTATATCGAGCTTCTATAGTATTATCAGTGCACTGAATAGTAATGTAAAACGGAAAAATAAATCTTGCGGATTAGCTATCTTGGTGGTGTCCATGTTTGCCACACTAATTTAAAAGAACTCAGGGAAGCTTACATTACATGGCCAAAAGTATGTGGACTCCAAAAAATGTTTCCTGTTGAAGCCATGGTTACTAATATGCTGCTATAAAAGCCTCCATTCTTCTGGTATATTGGAGCCATTTCAGCATAAAAGCTTTAGTGAGGTCCAATACTTGTGTCAGTGGATGAGGCTTCATCTGGTGTTGACTGGAGTTGAGGTTATCGAGTTCTTCTATTTTAAACTCTGAACATAGTTTCTTTATTGAAGTCCTCTGTGCACAGGGACATTGTGGGGTTGTGGCTGCATGATTTTGCAAAAAGATTTCTCATAACTGGAACCAAAAGCCCTTAGCCAAACCATCATAAAGCCCAGACCAAAAGTAAACAAAAGTTTTTTTTTGTGGATGCTGTTTTCTGATTTTCTGATGAGCAAAAAAGTAAATTAAAAAGAGACCAAAAAAAACTCAAAAGAAAAGTGCACCCACAAACAGAGATTTTCTTGAAAATATGATTTGAGCACAATCATCAACATTCATTGATGTTTTCTCTGTATCTCTGTATCAATTACAACTCAACCTGGAATTTATACCAGGATTGAATGTGGCATAGATATGAAGCTCCTTCATGACAGGCTGAATACAACCTGATAAAGGCGTGAGGATAAAACATAGTTTTGATCACAAAAGAGCATTTTTCCTTGTGCACATAGTGGATAATAACCTTCCCTGGCCAAAGCAGAGAGTCTAATATCAACTGACCTTTCAGGGCTTCGGAGACTTCATACCACTGTTAATCAAATCCATTGTACCTTCTCTTATTTAGGTAAAGTGTTGGGTTATATTGAATAAGTTATCCAATATAATTTATTTTTGGACAAATCCTGTCAAAAAAAGATTGAGGATTAATTTTAATCAATCAGGGGTTTTATACATATTGATATTATAAGGATCAATACAGCTTTTGAAAACAAAGAAGTTTGTTTGCTGTGATGTGAATGAACAGGTTTCAGTCTCTTTAAATAGTCATGATTTTTTTTTATTAAATTGCACAGTGGACAGAGAAAGTTTAAAGCATGGGAACTCACTGTCACAGTCAGAATTGTAATTGGTTTCATGACGCAGGCCTCGGTGAGAACTTTTCAGAAATGAGTTTGCCACAGTTACGTCTTACTTTGTTCTTTCACAGTTCTAATAATTTTAGAACAGAGAGAGAGCAGGAGAGATGGACATAAAACTAAAGAAAAAAAAAGGAAGTGAGGACATTAGTGGCGTAAGAGCCCAGGGGAGTCGCTAATTAGGTTTCATCTCTTCATTTCAAACTTTTGCATTGGCTTTAGTGTCGCCAGTTGTCATTTATAGAACAAGGACTGGATGAGTGGGTCAGCTGTCCAGTTTGTGTTCATATGACTGCCTAATTTAGCCTCTCTTTCTTTTTATCTCTCTCTCTCTGTCTATTCCTTCACTCCCTCTCTCCCTCTTTCTGTATTTTATCAAATATAAAAGAAGGCAGAGATTCTGCTTTTAAACTCAGCAGGTTTTCTCTGCCTTGTTCCCAGAGCGTCACTGACACAGGTTTACTTCCCGCTGACACACATATGGTACACCTTGGGCACTACTTTAGATGCAGACACCACCACCGTGTGCATAGGTGTGTGTGTGTGTGTGTGTGTGTGTGTGTGTGAGTGAGGGGGGTGTTTGTAGCTCACATCGTTAGGAAAATATATATACTTTTTTTTTTATACTTTTCGGTACAAACTTAATTTGGTCACACTTTAACCCCCTCTCTGTAGCAATTATAAGTACATATTAATGTTTTTAAAACTGGTTTAGGACACGCTGTAAAGAGTTTATAAGCAGATACAAGTGTGTGCTAATCTAATTTACAACAAGTAGAACATCTATGGGCGTTCATGAGTGAAGGCTGGTGTGTAAACATCCTTGTATCTGCTTACAATTAAACTGAAGTACATTGTAAGCAATTTATGTTGCCTTTAAGCTAAATTGTGGACTGATGTAAAAATAAGTACATCTCTCGCAAAAGGAGCTCACAGTGAGGGTTTTACAGTCATTTACACTCCACAGATTGGCTGATCATCACCTGATGTGCCTGAGCATCAACCAGTTCACATAACAGAGAGTTCTATTTAAATTCACAACTGCTTTTGCTGCAGCTATTTTTATTCAGTGGCAGCTGCACTGCAAGCTGAAAAAACACCATCTATATCACTCCTGCCTTCAAACTGATTTACAGACATTTAAGCAAATATGTTACTTTAGTGTGTGTTATGCAAGTAACAATATACAAGAATGTTCAAGCTGTGGCTATTTGTCAAATAGAGTAAAAGAGTTTTTAGCTGCTGTACAGAATAGGAGAAATTGTCCTCTTTGAACTGAGCGATTAAATCAAAGTGTATTTGACGAAACAAATCCGAGCCTCTTCTCAACTAAGCTTAGCTGAGACAAGCAAATTACTTTCCGTCCGGCTTTTTCCGTGACTGAATACTGAATCTATACTGAATCTGGACAATAAGAAAACTCTGAGTCAGAGATGTGAACCTGGATCATGTGACTTGGACTTGAATCAGCACTGCAGTATGAATACGTATTACAGTTTTCAAATGTTTGGGTCAAAATTTGCTTCTTAGTTTCACTAAGAGTTGTAATTTGATGCTCAGTTTATTTAAAATGGAATTACATTTGGAGAAGATCACATTATAACTTGTTTGTATTAAAACTCAAAGTAACTTAAACATTAAAAGTAAAGGGAGTGAAACTTAACTTGGTTCCTGGCAGTTTTGACTTGGGACTTGAGTGCAAAGGTTTGAGACTAACTTATAACCTGCAGAACAATGACTTGGTCCCACCTTTGCATTGAGCTTCTTAGCATGTGATTTTGCAAACATCACAACAGCTTAAATGTGATTACACTGCCGTTTAAACCTAATAACAACAACAACAACACTTCTTTTCATACTGTTTTTCAAAGCAGAAGTCCATTTAGACCTCATCATCAAGTGCTCTGTCCCAGTTAAACCCGTTTTACTAGAGCCTGTAACTTTCTTTACTCCTCACTGTCTCTCCTGCAGTGATTTTTCTCTATATATTTGGGATCTATTTTGAAATGCCTGCACATGCCTCTGTCTCTCAACTTCTTTCCATTTTTCACTGCAATCATTCATTCTTACAAAATACAAGCCTGCAAGAACAAAAGGAGAGAAGAATGAGGACAGTATTATCAGTAATGGGGTGTAGTATTTGGGCTGTTCTCTCAGTGGTCTACAAAATAATTCAATGATATTCTTGGCTTGGAGTTATTTTTTCATAACCCAGTTTCTTGTGTTGTGTTTCCACTCAGGACGACTACTTCAAAAGCTGGGCTCCTGCCAAGTCTCTAGACCAAGGTGAGTCCTGCTGTTTGTTTGTGATTCTATGTTTATATTAATGCAGACTGTGTATAAGACCAGTGTGGGTAGCAATCCACAATACTTGTTGAATACTGATCAAAATGTGTCTGTAGAATCCAGCTGGTTTGAATAAGTGTTATCTTTTATGTGGTAAAAATGTTTGGTCCATAATTTGTTTTGTTTTATGTGATCAAATTCAGTATACAGTGATGTAAATCAGCAAACACACAAAAAGCAAATGTTAGCTTCTGTTACGCTGTGATAAAAATCCATTATCCACGTTCAATACTGATTATAAGGTTTGATACAGTTTATTTTGTTAAACTACAAAAAGAATTCCCAGTTTAAATTCCTCAGACTAAGATTGTAAAAGTTATAATTATGGTGCTAAACTACACCAAAGAATTAAACATTTTGAACCACCCTGTAACGCACAAAACCTCCAGGGAGTCAAGAGAAGCTGTTTTTTACTTAAAGAAACCTTTTCACACAGTTGCTAATTTGACTTTCACCACTTCAGGACAAAGACTTTGAAGGACAGGGTTTTTTTGTTTTTTTTTTACATTATCTGTTCTTTACAGTTGATTGAAGCAGCCTTTGAAAAGCATGTGCCAGCAATAAATATATATATATTATATTACGTTCCAAATTATCGGACTCATTCACTTCCATTCGAGTCATTTTACATGACTTGTCAGATTTCTAATTCAGATCTGTTGTTTTTTACATCATTCATATATATATCATTGGTATTAATATATGTATATCATTTCCTATAATGTAGAGATTCAATATATGACTTTTAATGGTTTTATTTATAATGAAAATTCAGTTTCCTCTTTTTTATGACTGTGAGGGGTGATTGATAAGCTTTTAACAAATTAATTATATAACAGATTAATTATATAACTTTCATCAAAAATACTTGCTGTGCAGCTATTTAAGTGCTCATGCAGATGGTTTAAAGTTGAAACCTATTTTTGGCATTTCTTTTTTGGGAAGTTGAATATTGGAGTATGCGTAATACAAGTACAATAAAGCAGCAGTGCATTTACATTGACTTACTGTTTTAAATCAATTACTGGACAGTAGATGGTCCTTCGTGAGCCTCCTCCAGATAAACTAATTGTGCTGTTCAGTGAGCTGTTGCCAAAAATCCAACAACTTCTTTAAACATAAGTACATGTGCTCATGCACGTGTGTGTGCGTGTGCTCATGCATGTTTGGCCAAATGCTGCTACTTTCCTCAGTAATGTCCTGCTTTGGACTTACTATGGCAACAATGCCAAGTCCACTCCATCAATCACACTCAAGTGTATAATGCTCTTAGACCCCCAGTAACTCTTGACTAAACTCAATTATAACTAACACAGGCTTACTCTCGCTCTCACTCACACTCTCAGTCTCATTGTTTCCAACATATGTACACACATACACACTGACACACATGCATTTTCGGGGGGTAGATTGGTCTGCAGCTTTCTGAGCAGCACAGCAGACTTGATGACTTTCTACCACTGTGTGTGCTCTGTGCTGGCTTGGTTTTGCATATCTAGCACAGTAGCTGCAACTCTTCAGGGAAAGACTTGCTGAGCAGGTTTATCTGGGCCAGCTCCTCGTGGATACTGAGCCTAATGAGAACAGCCTCGCCTCAGTGCATCAAATTCTAGAGTTACTCTTTATTTTCTCAGCGAGGACAGAAGACAAAAAGTAAACAGAGCATTACTCTTCTAACCAGGGACTAAATACATTAGATGCTTTGAATGTCTGTGTTCAAATGTAGCACTTATACAGAAGCCAGATTTGGTTGCTAAAATATTGATGTATTGGCAAAAGGAAATGTTTTTGCCACTTTAGAGCTACCGTATGAATGACATGTTATCCAAACATGGAGGCTGTGCTCATTGCCACATCTTTGGTAGTATTTAGTTTAACTGTGGCTACAAGCACTACTCCTTACTCACTTATATATCATTTAATTAGGTCAGACATCAGATAGCTTTATTGTAGCTGTCACTGACAATTACAGAGGATGACCACAGGGAAAGGACACCAGCTCACACGTACAAAGAGAAGTCACCTTTTATTTGCCAGATTTATGGTCTTCTGTGGTGATGACTTGTCCTTGAACTTCAGTTTAATGCAATTTGTGATTTATTTTTGTAACCTCTGTTTGGATGTCACTGCACTCACCAAAGTATTAAGGGTTTATGGCTTTTTCAAATGACCACAGACTTGAAGGGGGGACAAAAGCATAAAAAGTAACAGTTAGCCATAAGATGCATGCAAAGAAAAAGGAAGGCTGAGACTGAAATAAAAAGCCCTTCTAACTTTCTAACACAGCTGGCCAGTCTCATAGGAAGTGGGTGTAAATATCAGATTCTCAATTTTCTAAATGTACAGAAAATTGTGTGGGGGAGTTATTTTTTGAAGCAGACTTTAATTTGAGACATTCATGTTTTTTTGCAATTTCAACCAACAGCCAGGGTTGTTTTTTTTGAAAGAATAATCACAGTTACTCCAGTCCTCTGATTGTAACACAGTACTCATTAAGATGCTTCTCCAAAGCTTAAAAGGTATTTTTTATGCCAAACCTTTAAAACCTTAACCTAACCTAACCTAACACTTTTCACAATAGATTACATTAAATAAGTTTGTGAGTACAATATTACTATAGCCAATAAAACTGATGACAGGAGCTACAAAAATAAAATACACAATGCCATTATGTGGTAGGAGACAGTAAAACCATTTTAAAGCTCACAGTAGAAGGTATTTCAAACATTTCTTTCAACATTTATTACATTTAGAAAGCGCTTGAATTTTCTCTGGGATCTTACACTGCCCACATCACACAGCACACTCCATACATGTGAGTCACAGCAGTATTTTGTGAGGACACAGTGAGGTTACTTTGTCCTCTTGAGAATATGACGAGTGCCTCTGTCAAGAGACATTCAAGCTGAAGCATCGAGCAGCTTTGTGCCAATTAGACGCTTTATGGCAGCGCATAAAAACATTTTTCTCAATCTTCAATTTCGACTGTCTTGCCATTTCTGCTGCAGCAATGCACTTCAACTGCAATATGACTGCTCCCCTGCTGCAGAGCTGCCATCATCAATATGCAAAATGCAGTTACTCCTCCACAAATCGCTCACCTGAGAGTAATGGACAGCAAAACATTTTGATAGAAAAGAAATAATGGGAATCAGTCAGACAGTCAGGTCTGTTCGGGAACATTTGTTGTTTTTGTGTGTCTAAGTCACCTTTAGTGGGTCCCATTTTTCACCCAGCTGGTTCTTGAGGCTTTACACTCATAACTGTTAACTTCACCTTTTGACTCCAGCATGTGTCGGTATGACAGGCTTTTGAATTTGAGTCATACAGTGTGGGACGTGAGTTGAGAAACACCCAAATGTCTTTCCTAAACGAGGCTTCATGTCTGCCTGTGCTTTAGCAGAAGAATAACAATGTGCTATTGAAAGAACACATTTATTTTCATACATGTGAATCACCTACAGGTTAAGTGTGTAGGATTTAGTAGATCTATCTGTAGAAGATGGCAGAACTAGAATATGATATGCATAAGTATGTCTTCATTATCGTATAAATAAGCTGGAAATAAAATGAATCTAGTTACATTTCATTAGAATGAGCCACTTATAAACACAGAGGGAGTTACGTGCAATCCGCAAACCTACCATGTCACTCAGTCCTACACACTGGACCTTAAAGCTCACAGATAAAACAACAACAACAAAAAACAGATTGTTGTTGTAATCTGTGGAGAACAGTTTGCATACAGATTGTTGTAATCTCATAAAATTTTATGTATATAGTTAGATACCAAATGTCATGTATGGCTATGAGTGATAGCTTATTGTAGGGGATCGATAAAGCTGGAGGTATTGTGGCATCAGTCACTACGTGCTGATCTCACTTTGACTAATGAATCACTGGTCGCCCTTGGAGACTAATGAACAGCAGGAAGGTTGATGGGCTAAAATCCAGTCCCCTGATGAATCACTCGCCGATTAATGCTTCCCTCTGTAGCATCTAATGAATGAAATCAGTAGGATCACAAATTGCTTGTTGGTGAAACTGAACAGCAAGTGAGCAGACTTATTGAGACTCAGTAGTTGATTTGTGGCTTCTCGCGGTGCAGCGGCAAACTCGAACTCGTCCTACTGAACTTAAAAAAACCCTCCAGAATCAGCTGCAGACTGAAGGGCCAGTTGGCTGTTTTGCCTCATTGAAACAAACATATGTTCCAGCTCATTAGTACACTAATACAAGCCACATGTCAGGATTGTGCTGTTGATTTAGTTTTGCATGAAGTCCTGGTATCTGTGCGACTCTGTTTTCCTGTATCTGTTGGTGACAGCAGGCCAAACAAAGTGTCCAAACACAACAGGGACTTTTTCCTGCCACAAAATCCTTATTTTAAATAATTGCTTTCTGTCTCTCATATTTGGCTAGTACGGTTTTCCCAGTCTGTGTTTTGCTATTACGAGTGGCTCGAGACTTAACAATGTTTAACAACATTAGAACCTTGGTTTAATAAAAGTATCTGCATATAAGATTCCAGTAATGGGAACTAATGTACTTTGTGCTGTATATATTATCCAATGGAAGTTGTAATTTGCATTTGACAGTAGGTTTGAAAATTGCTTTAGGACACTATGCTTGTTTTTTAGAAAAAAAACCAGCAATAATTTAGTATATTTAGTTAAACTTTTAAAAAGTCATTGCTCTCTTAAAAGCTTCTCCACCACATATACTGCTGAAGAAGCTGTTTATTTGATGTAGGTGATACTTTAAGGGCATAGATGTAGGTCAATTACTGTGACTCAGATATGCACAGCGCTTCATAATGCTCTGTTAATGCTTTAAAAAGAAGTCAGCTGAAATGACTTTTTCTGTGGATACATTTTGTTTTTTTTCATTTATGGTCTAAACCAGTTTCCCATGATTATGTAACATGGATGGTGGCTGATGGGAGCACATTTTGAGTAAGAATTCAATCAGCCTCCTGGGAGGGAAAGTTTTCCATCCGTTGTTTTCTTATTTTTTGTTTTTTTTGTTGTTTTGTTTTTTTGCTGGCAGGCCGTCAGAATCTTATATAAAGTGCTGCTTCCCACAAAATATATTCAGTACACCCTGCAACCCTGCTCTCTGTGTGTCCCCCTCACCCTCATTGTTGTCTTTCTCTCCAGTCTTCCTTTTCTTTATACGTTGCCCAAAATTCTCTCATCTGTTTTCATTTGTTCCTCTTAATACTGTATTTCAAGGCCATCTATTTCTCACCACCCCTTCACTTCTTTGTTTTTGCTCATTGCTCCTCAAGAGTTTTCAATTGTTTCTGACATATTGGGTTCATCGGATTGAAATTACGTAATGAAGAACAATGAGTGACTGTGAATCAACATACCACAGTGACGTAAAAACACACACAGACCCAGACTGAAAGCCTGTGAGAATTAGTTGTGAGTTGTTTTCCTACAAATTTCGATTAATATTTAAAGAGGTTTGGTTATTATTATCACATCCCCCCTGTGTAATTGTAGTCTTGTGCCTTCTCTCTTCTCTTTCATCAGCTTCTCATACCCCGGCTGGAAAGTCTTTAGCTGATAGACTCAATCAACACACTGTCTCCTCCAGCTACGCTTAGAAAATCTTCATTTTGAGAGATATGTTTGCCTTTTACTGTGTGTGATTGATCTTTTTTTTCACTGGTCATCAAGTGCGGTTCAACCATTATGCAGTGACAGCAAAGATCTTCTCCATGTGTTCGTAGTATATACTGTGACTTGCTTCATTCAGATTTAGAGCTCGCAGTCTCTATGCCTGCTTTTATTCAAAATTCTAGTCACTCCGGCTCTTTGCTAAGATGGAATGCCCAACAGATTTTATTATTTAGTATTTTTTTTTACTTTGCTGGATTAAGAAAATATGATGAAACATTATTATGCAGGAATTTTTGCTTTTCAAAATATTCAAATTTTCAATTTTGGAGTAGATTTATGAATAATATAGACAGATTATGAATAGAAAAAACTTATCTATATTTCAGTAACACTAGTGCACTATGAGGTTTACTTTGCCCTACTTCATTTTGGCTGTTCATTAAACCTCATGAAAACGTGCTCTCAAACAAGATGAGAAATGCAGAAAAAATTGTGTTTTCAAACTTTGATCTTTTGGTCAAAATGCACAGAGAATTATAGGAAAACAGTGTTTAAATTAAACAGAAAACTGAAAATTACAGGTCACACTTGGGTGTCACAACCCCTTGTCCTCATCATACTAAGGACAGATCAGAGAATCTTTCACCGTTAACTTGTTTCTATGGACTGACCTGTCTATGGATAGGTAACCTGTTAGGCCTCTGTACATGTATAAATTCTTTAAGCTCTGTAAGAAGGGAGGTTTGTGTGGGTGACACTGGCCTGTTTCCCAGAAAACCCAGCTCGGCCTGTGGGTGTGATTAAACTGACATCTGCTGTACTCGGATCAGAGCTTCGTGTGTTCATGGTGTGCCAACACAGTGTCCAAGGCTGACCCAGGACCAATGAGTGGACAGTTATGTCATGTGAAAAGGGGTCAAGGTTTTCTGCAGAGAGCTGCTCCAGTAGCTTCTGTGAGCCAATGCAATCTTTTATTTTACATATTTTTTTGCAAAGTTTTTTAAAAAATTAAAAGCACCTTCCTCAGGTTTGATTTCAGTGTATTCATTTGCCCCTAACAACTAAGATGCCTGCATATTAGCCTTGTATGCTGGCAAGCAACAGTGGACACCAGCTGCGTCCAGGAGTGTGTGTGGTTGTATTTTTGTCTTCAGTCAGGCAATGAACTCACCAGACTCCAGTCTATAACTCTTTCCCCTCTCCTTTCTGAATGCTCGTGAAGTAAAGTACATTTTACTTTCCAGTCAGGGAGCAGAAAGACTAATTTCGAACACAAACAGTTGAGGTCTGCACTGTGTGACTTATGGCTGCAGACAGGTTAAGAAGTGAAGAGGAGATAAATCCACTTTTTAATCCAGAGAGTTTAAAAAACAAACTTTCAGTTCTCTCTCCATTGCTAAACAGCTCTGCACTCCAGCTGTTGACTTCCACAGAAGGTCCAACTCCTGGCTCTGTCCTCCAGAGCTCCTCAGTGCTCAGCAGCTGTCTGTCCATGAGCAGCAGCTCTGTCTGCTCACCTAAGAGCTATGAAACATTTAACCTGCTTGATTCCTCAAATGTTTTTGCAGTTGTCTTTTCAAATTGTGCCCCACTTTCTCTCAGGATATCAGCAGCTGCTGCAGCTCTCTTGTTTAGTAGTTAAAACCTTCTTCATTTTAACAAAGTTGAGGAAATCATCAGCAACAGATCGAAGGTTCTTTGTTTTCCATCTCAATAAAATTAACAAGTTCCCCATTTATAATTTTTCTAGGTTTTTTTCATCACTGCTGTGTTAAAACTCCTGTAGCATTTGGTCATCTCTGTCCAGCTGTCATTACAGTTTAGATGTTTGAAATTACCACAACACTTGACTCACCCATTGTGTCTTCTCTTATGTTGAAGCACAGTGTTTAATCTAAGATGCTCGAGGGCGTAGAGGAAATGGGAAATTGCAAATTTGAATTAGGCACATTTCCATCAGCTGATTTAAAGCAAATAAATTAGGCTCTGCAAAGCATAGTTCTTAATTCAAGGCCCACTTTTCCTTTTTCTTTTCCTTATCCGGACTTTTTCAGTCAAACCATTCGGATCAGTAGAAGGAGTTTGCAAAGTTTCCCTTAGTTGACCAACTTTACTAACAGCTGAACTAACAAAGACTGAGATGGAGCTGAAAGCTCCAGAAAGATCTCGGAGGACAATGTGTTCATGTTTTTGTCAAACTACTCTGTTTACAACTTCAGAAAAGAGTAGAACCTCGTAAAGAGATTTATGTGTAAGCCTAAGTGAGTTGCTTCTTCTTCATTTTTTGGTTTTTCAGTAAACTGCTGATGGAAAACTTTCACTGGAGACCTTGTTAATATTTTAAGAGAAATTTCATTGTCAAGGCAAAATCCAATATATGTGATTTTTGTCCATCATAATCAGGCAGAGGAATATGAGCACACACACCCACAGTAGACTTATTTAATCGCAGTGAGCTCATAAACACACACACACACACACGCACACACACACACACACACACACACACACACACGCACACACACACACACACTGTTTGGTTGTTGCTCTCACTTCCCACCCACCTGTGACTTACCGCAGCAATCTGGAGTGAAAGCCGCTGCCTTGTAGTC